>BGPR01005050.1:78220-100347 GCA_013235015.1 Araneus ventricosus
CAAAGTACGCAAAAGTTCTGCGATCTTCGCTGCTTCAGAGCATCCGGTTTGGAAGGCACTGAAAGAAAGATCTGACGATCAAAGTACGCTAAAGTCCTGGCGAACTTCGCTACCTACCTATGTTCAGTTTGGACGATATTCAGAAATAAAAAGAACTGCAAGGTACATCACAGAAAATTCTGAGACACAATGCAGTATCCCGAACTTCGCTGCATATTGTGCAGTTTGGTCAGCAGGTAGAAAGAGCTCTCTTACATGGGCGGCGCCAGAAGGAGGACCGGGCCGAAAATTTTTGAATCCCGTCGGGGAAATTTTTTTTCCTAGGTATTCACCTGTAGTTGGTAAATAATAATCTGACGAAAATTTGAGACCAATTCATTACATTCATCGTCCCGTAAGCAGGTCGTGTCCCCCTGTCGGGCAAATCGGGCCCCAGTCGGGCAAACTCTAGCGCCATTCCTGCTCTCTTAGAATTTTTAACTCTGTCGTTTTCCACCTTTTATTTTATCAACTTTAAAAACTTTTAGTTTAACAACCTTTTAGTGTAAAGCTAAGAGTATATATTATATAGCTGAAAATATTGTATTATATAAATGCCACATTTTAAGGCTTTTCTTTCAGATGTTACGAATTTATCTATTATGATAGTAATATGCCTTTTTAGCATTCATCTTGTTTATGACGATAATTTTTTTAATTAAAGAAACTAATTGTAATGCAAAAAATTAAGTCAACATAGTTGAGCATTCATTCTAGACAATGAAATATTTGTTTTCTCTGCTGAAGGTGATGAAATTTGAATTAAAAATGATTTTCATTTAAAGATTTTGCTTCAAGCATCGAAACATATTGTTATCCAAAATTTGAATTGCTTTTAGAATAAATATGTAACAAAGCTATGGTGATTTTATTGCAAAAAAATTCTTTGTGCTTTCTTTAATAAGCAATTGTGCTATTTGGCTAACTTTATGCTAAACAGTTTTTGTAGAATTCATTGCAATACTGAAAATATACTTCGATAATGATGCAAACAAAAAGTACATTAGAAGAATAAAAAGACATATGACGCGTTATCGCGAGGTAAAATTTCTATTTCACACACACACACACAAAAATTCTGTGTCTAGTGCTGACTATGGTCAGCTTACTTTTTAATTTTAAGAATCCAACATCTTTTCATGATATATTAACATTTGTTATGGAATATTATCGCATTGTTGCAGCATTATCTTTCAGTCTATGCTTCTGCAATAGTAATTGTAGAAATTCATACCTTCCACATATAATGCTAATGAATTTCTCGTAACAAATTTTTTTCAAATAACAATGATGATTAATTGGACTTGTTGATCGAAGAATGTATTGAACCTCAAATAAACGTAAGATGTTTTCAGTAAAAAGGTTTCTTGAATTTCTTGTATGCTTTAACGACATATATGCACTTTAAAGGTGTTCTCGAAGAATATTTTCTCAGCTCAACAACGCGAAACTTTCCTGCAAATTTAGCGCCATTTTTTTCTCTTATTTTTCTTTTCAACAGTTAAGTTAATTTTCCATCTCTTAGAATAGTTGTTTTTGCTAATATACTTCAATTGCCTGCTTCCTTCTGGGGTCCATAACTCATTTACGTGTTGTTGCACTTGGATGGGATGGTATAGTTAGTAATTGCTACTTGCCTCGTATGAGTAGTTTACCGCTGACGTGATCATCAAATCTTCGCATTCCTAGGCTGGCCGGAAGTATAGAAGTTTATGGTTACAGTGTCATTCTGTCATGAAAATGCTTTAAATTTCCTCTCATCACTATTGAAGTGCTTAAGAATTGAATCTTATTATTATTTTTTCCTTCTAAATAACTTCTTGAGTTATAAAATATGGCCTCCTGACCTTTTCTAAGCTTTCGCTTCGTGAAAATCCAAAAAAATCGGCTCCAATCCCGACCTTGACAACCTTGGAGAATTCATTGACTTTATTAAAAAGATAAACACAGTTCGATTTTCTGGCTTCGCCTCGGTAAACAGTTGACAGAAGCCCGAATAATGGAGGCTCTACTGTAACTATATTTGAATCGCTAACTGCAGAAAGCCACAAAGGTGTTACACCCGATCTGCCGAAGCGCGCGGGGGTGAAGAACGGACGCCACGACAGCTGTTGGAAACTCAGGTTGGAGTCCTAACGACCATCACTGGCCACAGCCCAACCCCTCCCGAAGGAGGTACGTCCCATCATCGGTAAGAGGTAACTCAGTCCCCACCATTACTGTACCAACCAGGAGAAGCGAAAACCCTCTTACTTATCCGTCAGCTTCTCATTCACGTACCCGAGGTGCCCCCCAGGGGACGAAGAAAGGGAATGAGTCCAAAATTTTCGAAATCATTTTTTTGCTGAAAATCTTTTAAGATGGATAGATATTTCTTTTATTCCGGAAAATAACTGTGTTCAACCAACTGTTTTGCTATGGGGGAGGGTTAAAATTTGCATTTACTGTTAAAATTTTCATGTCTTAGGCTCTTTCCTTTTCTGCTGTAGACGTCACGACTCTTACAAGAAACTAAGGAGTTCTTCACGTTAGTATTGATTTTATGGCAAAGGTTTCTTTGTCTTGCATACCCCTGTGAGATATTCATTATTTTCTGCAATTGAACGTTTATGGTTTTGGCATTCATAATCTAGGAAAATGGAATAAATAGGAATCTCCTGTATGGCATAAATCTAGGAATCTTCTGTAAAATGTGCGTTTTGCATTTTTGCGTACCACGAAAGTGAAGATGGGTGTAAAGATGTTTTTCCGATGGTTCCATTATATTAAAGTGGATGAAGATGCGGAAAAGTTGATTATGTCAGGAACAACTGTTCTGTCAAAGCATAAACAACGTTTTAGTTCGGTAAGTGATGACACTAGTCGAGAAGGAGAAGTTTATGGAAATTCGCCTGTTTTCAATCAAATGGTAAGAATTTCGGAATTATTGCAAGAAGGCTCAGGAAACAGGAAGCGTGTTAGTGAGGTTATTAGGTGAGGCAGATATTTTTTTACAGATTTTACTTCTTTTTGGTCTAAGTACTACAAAAAAAAAACCCCTTGCTTATGTTATACGTCCTATATTGGGGAAATGCATCTTGGAACCATAAAAGACCTTTGCCATCTCTCTGTACCATGAACTAATTTTCACTCTAAAGGACCACTGTGGTGTAATGCATTCTCAACTTAATTAACAAACTTAAAACTTCCTACAATCAGGCATATGAATTCGAAAATTTCCATCAGTGCGCTGAAAATGGTTAACCTTGTAACCATCAGCTTATATGTCTGACTCCACTAAATTATTAGACGTTTGATGGATAACAATTAATCTTTAATAAAATTCAACAATGTAAAAATAACTCAAAAAGGAAATAAGATGCTCAGAGCTAGATGACATAATTCGATACGACGTGTTTCCTGGATTCTTCCACACACTTGAGAAGATCTACACAATACAAGATTAGGAGCATTCTCGTTGGCTTTTAGTTGGAACTGAAGGGCAATTCTTGTAGCAGCAGGAGAACTGGAACTGCATGGCGAATTACTTCAGTTGTCACAGGAAACGAAGTCATCAAAAAGGAGAAACATCTCTAACGTCTGAGACTGGCGCTGCCAGTGGAAAACTGAAACTCTAAATGAGCTAGTCTTGTCTCTCTCTCTGGTTCTCTGCTAGTGGACGGGTTCGATGGCGTTTAAATACTCGATTTCAAAAGCATCACTTCACTTCGATTCTGGTAGAAGTAGACGCCTTCACACGGCCGCCACAACCTTATGAAAACATCCGGATCACGTAAAGGAGTTTTGGCACAACATTACCTTGGCCTCAGGAAGTAATGAATAATTTTACTTTTATTTTAAGTATTGAATTAATTTGCAGTTGAAGAACTTCTGTCCAATATTTTCATAATCCTTTTAAATGTAAAATATAACTTTTAATTGAAAATTAATTATTTTGTTACATCTGGACATTTTTTTTTATTTTAATAACATCCTACGTTTATTGCGGAAAGGGAACATGTCCAAGACACAATTTTTTTGACGGAGGGTGGTTATGTTTATTAATAAAAAATGTACATGAAATGTATAAGGAGATAACCACAATTTTTTAGAATAATATAAATTAAATTTTGCTTTATCAGGAACGATAATAAATAATTTGTGTCTCCTGTAAAATTTTTTGACTTTCTATTTTTTGACTTGTTCCCTGTCCGCTGTTAGCCATTCAGTTTGTAAGGCCTTTTTCTTCCAGAAATAGCACTGGTCGGATGTTAACCCTCTGAGCGCCCAATTGTTTTGAAATTTTAGCTATCAGGTTAGAAAACTTAGCTTTTAAAGCAAATGAATCGATCTTTTTTGTATTTAATTATATCTTTCAAATCTTAAGAACACTTTATCCATGGTTGTTTAAGAAAATATACATATAAATACGAGCTATCTGCTTTTGAACTGAACGATCTATTGAGCTCAAGAATTCCGTTCATCCACCACCCATCAGCCTAACTAACCAATCAAACAAAATCTAAGTTTCACTTCAGACTTTTTGTATTGTTAGCATGAGAGACTGGGCGAAATTTCTATAATGGATAGGGGGAGTGAGGTAAATACAGGTACCCTTGATTCTGGCGCTATTATTTTTCCTATACTGCAGACAGATACTGAATTATACTCTACTAGTCAAGAGGAAGGAACAGTCATAGTGGCGTGTTGTATCTGTTGAATTCACTGCACCTGTGAAGATTGAATTGTTTTAAGACGTCAATTCTCTAATGCTTGTTTGTTTTAAAACTATTCTTACTTAATAATAATTACAGTTACAAAAACTATATTTAGTCCACTTTATTGTACGTTTACTAAGAATTTATACCCTATCAGGCAATACGGATTTACTCCACTAATTGCTGGATTCTATTTCGTTTTTTATAACCTCTGCACTCAGGGTAAAGTGGCGTAAGACTGTGACAGTCAGTATTGATGATTCCTCCGATTAAAACGATAAAAAACATCAGACGTTGATTGTTTATATTTTAATGATGTATTTTCTAATTAAAATAAAGAAAAAGGGTCCAATGTAGAAACTGTCTAGCTGTGCCCGCGAAAACTGCAGTGGCGCGGAGGAAGAAGATAACTGTGTGATGTGAAGATATGAGAATTTTGTAATTAATATTCTTGAATTGTCATATAAAATAAAAATGATTGCTACTTTTCCACTGACAACTGAGTTTTCCTAATTTCGATAATGTTAACATATGTACCCTGTTTTATCCCACTAGTGGGGTAAAACCTGGTAATTGGACTTTTTTTTAAAAAAAATTAATTGATGAAAAAAGTAATGAAATTGTGACTTTTCTGGAAAGATATATTGTAAACATTGTATTCATTGTTTATCTCCGATAAATAATGAATTATTTTAATAAAATTTCACAAGCTCTATGTCAAATTGTTTAGCTCCAACAGGCCTTCGAGCCTTAGATTCCCGGTTTTACCCCGCTTTCCCCTATAAATATATTTGATTATATTCATGGAAGAAAATACCACCGGAAAAAACAAGGCTTGCTTGAATCACAAAGCTCTTTTCCTGGAATGAGTTCTTCAACTAAAAGGATTGGAAAAGTTCTTTTCATTCACGTACTTTCAGCCTTTTTTCGCATGCAGCTCGAATCCAGTCGAGACGACACAGGCATGCAAGACGGGTCTTGTGATTATACGAAGTGAATGAAGGAGTGGCGCGTTTTTAATATTCTTGGATAGTATCGTGGAACAGGTTTGTGTGTGTCGGGGTTTCTGCTGTATGTTGGCGCGGCGTGTGATGTGCAATTTATAAATTTCCATTCATTTCGAATGGATATATGCATGGTGCCGAATTTATTCAAGATAATTTTATATCAGGTGCACAGAATGTCTTTTGTCGCCAATCATGTGTCGCGTCTTCAGAAGTTCAAGGACAATGAAGAAAGGAAGGGCATATGCTAATTATAAGCATCTTGGAGGGGTTCTTTAAAATGAATCTTGGCTTTACAATGCGCACATTTTTACATAATCATTATACAATCATATAAAGAATTCTTTTAGGGACCAGTCGTCCAACCTAGTTCTAGAATTTTTTCATAAGTTTAAACATAATGATAAATGAGCTCCTCCCTTCACAGACAGACACTTGAAAGAAAATTTTCTCTTTTTCTGCATAAATTTTAGTTGTTGACGTTGCGTTGAAATTCAAAGACAGATGAAAAAAGGGCAGCAGTTTTTTCTATCACACATTGCTGAAGAGTCGAGCATGTATTAACCGCTTAACGTAACACTTTGGAAGCGGGAAACTAAAAATACGTTTTTCTCGAATTACCCAACATCTAAATTTTAATTCAAGAATTTGACTTACTTACTAGTTTAGATAAGTTGGACATGCTAATAGATGTTTGCAGAATACGTCTACTTATACTTATACTTATACTTATACTTATACAATAAATTAGTAGGTACGAGTATTTAAAAAAAATAATCGCTGAATAAAAGAATCCATTTGTTCATTTTGTTTCAAACTTTTTGTTTGTTTATATTATTTTCCTTGTTTATTTTACATTTATTTAACCTCATTTTATGCTGTGAAATTAACTTTTATATTAATATAATTTTATATTAAATTTATAAGGTGGCATCGCAGATGTCTTCTTTGTCATATGACTACTGTTAAAAATTGTGACGTCCGACCAAAATTGCCCTCGTGTTGCTTCACAATAGGACGTTAATACTCAGTAACTAAATTAATCTTTCTTGTTACACTTAAGATAATATTCAAAAGTTTTCTTTTCTAAGACACGTAGGAAATTTGATTAGATGTTCCTTTGCTTATACTGTTGCCATGTTGCATTAATTGCCGAAAAGGAAATATTTTCTTTTGTTATTAAAAGTCTGATTTAAAAAAAATTAATACACCTTTTTAGCAATTGATCATTTCCAAAAAATATTATTAAGACACCAGTAGCATGATTTTTTTGAATAGATGACTAAATTCAGGTAATTCATAATTCTTTTTGTTTCTTTAACTGTATTATCATAGAAATAAAATTAAATGTAGGCAAGTGCTTGATATGAAGAAGACACTTTTCATTTTTGAACAGTTATATCATTTTGTATATGTATCACATATGTACGTAACTTAAAAGTCAAATATAACTGCACCTTTTTATTGTCTTATTTTAACTGAATAACTCCCTAAATTCAAATTATTATCATCGGCTTCCAGTTCCATAAAAGTTTTGACTAATAACGTTTAGAATAAGCATTTAACCCACTATTTACCATTTCCCCTTTTTTGGAGACTCTTGTTTTTTATTTATTTCTACCTAAGTAGTGGAACTTTTAGCTTTGATTGTTGCACATAAATTTGGATCTGAAATTTGAAAATTAATTATAATTAAAAATAATTAATTATAATTAAAAAATTAATTATAATTAAAAATTAATTATAATTAAAAATTAATTATAATTAAAAAATTAATTGATTAATTATAATTAAAAGCTAATTATAGTTAAAAATTTCAAAACGGTGTTATCTTTTATATTTTATTCGTGTTATCATATTAATACAATTTTTTTTTTTTTGAAAAAGACAATTTTGGCAGTCAATGAGTTAACACATTTATTCGACTTCTCCAAAAAATTATCTTTTGTATATCTTGAATAAATTTTCTATTCTCTTTATATTTCATATTCAACATGCTATTGTGATAATAAGTATGAAAGCTATTTTTGCCTTCCAAGAGGAGCAACTATACACATAATATAATGACAAAGAATTTCTAAGTACACAATTTACTTTGCTTGCAAAAATAGTTAGTTGGGACGTAATTACTATCTAATAAATTGAGCAGTCATGAAAACCACATATCTTCTTTGGGCTTACTCAAACCTCAAAAGGTTACGGCTGCTTCTGAACAGTCATTAGTTGGCCAAGCAACTCAATTACCGAGCAGGAAAGTTGAGCAATTATTCAATTCTCCAAAACTGCTTCTTCCTCAGGTTCCAAACTTGTTTCATTTTCTTGTAAATCCTTTGAGGAGGAGATCCATGCTGTTGCTTTATTAAGTAATTTATTATTTGACAATAATGGATTTTAAACAGTGTTTGCGAAAAAACTGCTACAAAATTAATGAATTTCATGGGACGTTAATGAAGTGTTAGATGGATATTCATGAATTGATGGCAATATTTTCAGCGTTAAGAAAATACGAAGAATAATTTAGAGTGATGAAGTTTTCTCATGGCACAGAAATTAATTTGCTATTTAATACAACTTACATCAGTGGTTCTGAAGCCTTTTCGATTCTCTTAGCCCTTAGTGAATCCAGATATTTTCAAAATCGCCCTATGTAAAACTACAACCAGTACTTACTGCTAAATAGACAATAGTTTTGTATAGCTTAGGTAAAAATAAATCAAACACATTTCAGGTTATATTATAATTTATTGAACAAATTTTAACATGTATAATAATCAGAGGGGTGGATGAGCTTGTTGATCACAACACATTTCTGAAATCCTGGAATTTAACTGGACTCAGCTACCCAGTCTGTTACTGCCGAAAACCCAGCTTTGCACAAACAGGTAGCAAACGAAATTAAAATTCTCCGAGTTTTAGCACTTAGGAGTGGATATTCCTTTTTTACTGCCAATTCTCAGTTGCTTCCGCGTTACTAAATTTTGTTTTAATGAATTGTCACAAGACAACTCAATCAGATTATCTTCGGCAGCTGCAGATGCAGACAGGGCCGGACTTACCAATTTTTACGCCCTAGGTCAAAACACTTAATTGTGTGCCCTCCACTCAAAAAGTTGCTTTAGAATTTTCGATTTAATCTATGATAGATACTAAAAACAGCAATAAATATCTTTTGCATTTTCTGTCAAACTTACTTTAAACCTCATTGAATGATGTTGCATAAACAAGCCGTAATCAGTTCATGTTTCACTTTTTTAAAAAAATTTCTCTCCCCTCATAACCAAACACTTTTCTCTATTTTCTATTTGCGGTTTTCTGTCAAACTTACTTTAAACCTCATTGAATGATGTTGCATAAACAAGCCGTAATCAGTTCATGTTTCACTTTTTGAAAAAAATTTCTCTTCCCTCATAACCAAACACTTTTCTCTATTTTCTATTTACGGCTTTCAGCCATACCTGAGTAAACTAAACTATGTATAAAAGTAGTAACGATATATTTCACGTATCTACTATCAGTAAATATGTGGAAGTCAAGCAACATGAGTGTAATCATTGACTTGGAATTACTGTTGTTGAGTAAAATCTGGAATTTTCCCTCCTGCATGGTTTACGCTGAGTTGGTGTGAGAGACATAGTAAATGCTTTTTGCATGTGACTAAGCAGGACACTCTTTATTTACGCGATGAACCACTAACATTATTTAAAATACTGTAAAACTTCGATTAACCGTCACTCGTTTAACCGACAGTTTCTGTTATCCACCATCGTCAAAGTAATGTAAGTATATAGTGTTACAATACATTTCTGCACATTACTGCTCTTGTATTGAAGTTTATATTGATCGTTTTGTAAAATTAAATACAAAATGCATGTATTATTGACGTTTAAGTGATTTTATTTTCATTTTCGTCCAAAGCTAGCAGTGAAATCGCGTTACTGTATGTATTAAGAAATTTCTGTTATTCGTCTATTGGTTTATCCGTCACAGCCTTGATCCGGACCTTGACGGTTAATCGAAGTTTCGCTGCATATGGATATAAATTTAAAAAAAAAAAATTGTCTATGACTTTTTCAAAACCATTCTGAAGATTTTGTAAATATTTGGTTGTTATTTCTTCCGTATATACTCCCCGTCTGACTGCTGAACCCTAGGTCAGAGCCTAAGCTGGTCCTAAGGGAAATCCAACAGTGAATGCAGATGGAGCAGTGGCATTAAATGGATCTTGAATCATTCAAAATTATCGATATTTTTATTTTGAAAGTATACTTCTCAATTCAGGTGATAAGCTGTGATAAGTGCTATGCAAAAATGTCGCGCCCTATGAAACTGAATTAAAAATGTAAAAGAAAAAAAAATGAAAATTTTATCTCGCGGGGTAACAATTAGGAACTTGTGACATCCAGAGCACCGCTGCGAGGCATTGATTTACACGGATTAAAAATAATTACAAAGAATGGTATTTAATAATAGATTTTTGAAACTTTACTTTTATGTTTACCTGATCAAACTTCATTTGTTAATGATTATAAAAAAAATTTCGAGGTTACACCAGCAGAAGGACATTTGACCCTTGAAGACAGATTTAACGTGCAGCATGACCACATATAGGATATTTCAGAATCTGGTCTCGAAGTTGAGACCTTATCATAAGTTACCACGGCCTTTCTATTCTTCCTCGAACTTTGAGAGGCGATTGACACCAAATTATAATTATATGCACACTTTTATCCCAAAAGGTTTCACCATTTGTCTGCAGCCATAATGAAAAACGTATTATATTTAAATCTTCATTGAGTATTTCTATTATTTTGATGAACAAGACATGAAATGGCATAGAAAATCGTCTTTATCAACTAATAAAACAAATCGACATTCATTTTGAGAGAAGTACCTTTGACAGGTTTCTGAGCAATCTCAAGTGTTGAAAAAACATTCGAACAAGAAATGCATTTTAAGCATCTTCTACGGGGGAAAGAATCCAATTTTAAACGAAACTGTCTCTTCCCGTTTTAGTTAGAGCCTTCCAGAGGCGCTTTTTCTTTGTGTGGAACGTGTTGCAATATTTCAAAGGTGTCTTTCCCAACTACACCCATCTCAATCGTTACTATCAAAGCTGACACTAGGCTACGCCCTCTTTTTTTATTCCTGCCTTTTTCTTTTTAATTTCACTTGTTGCATCGGCGCTGTGAAATTGCCCGAGGTCAGCCAGATATAGTTTTGAACAAAGCGAAGACGCCGTTTGTCAAGAGACTTGCCCTTTTGGACGTCCATTTTTTTTTTAGTTTTTTGTTTTTTTGAGTTAATTAAACGTCAAGCTTTTAGTTGGAGATATTTATATTTTGTTTAGTATTGCTGTTAAGAGTCGCATTCTACATTCAATCTGAAACATAAACAGGGCCCTATTATTCAGTGGTCTAACTGGGTTGTAGCCCAAGGATGCTAATGATCCAAGCAACCTAAAAATATACTATACTAATTTTATTTTGATTTTGAACCAAAATATTTATTTATAATTTTAAATATTTTTAAGATAAAAACATGATTAGGACTTGCAGTGACGTAGCAAGGATAGGTGGAGCCCGGGGAAAAATGTAAGAGTTTCGCCCTCAGTCTTCATCAGTGGCTTAGCAAGAGTAAATGTCACCCAAAATATTGTAATAATTTTTCACCCCCAAGTCATATTTGGCCTACAAAAGTGACATAATCACAGTAATTGTACGGGGTTAAGAGGGATCCTACCGTAGAGACGTTCAAGCCATATTAAGTTTCTTCGATTTACTACTCGAATAGTTAATCCTAATTTAAAACTTTTTAATCTTATTCAAACATAATTATTTGCCATTACTTTTTTGTATTGTTAACTAACAAAGCAAAAAAAAAAAAGAAAAGAAAATCCTTAATAGTGTTTTCTCTACTGTCTTACCAGATCACCTCCCTTCTGTTCTGGGAATATGTTGTCATTTTAAGTCAAATAAGATTCCACAGAACATTTGAGATGTGAATGGATTATTGGTTAAATTTGTATCGAATTATAACGTCGATAAATGACTTAACTATAGTTTATAAGTTTAAAATGCCACAATTCGATGCACGAACTATACTCGGGCAAACAGTTAAGGAGTTTTTAACTGTTGCAACCAAACTGTGTCTGATGACTATCAAGTTCATGGCTGCATTTGTCAGACGTACCGAAGTCACATTTCGAAAGACGCCTCGCGATTTTATCAGTTTCCCCACTTTGTCTGACAACCTGTTCACAATCCATAATCGGAATTTTATCAGATGCAGCAATTATGCTTTTCCTTAATCACAAGAGACCAATAAATCTCTCTTTCCTTCTTTTTATGATTTACATCTACTTTCTGAGATAAACCTCGCATAATATTCAACGCACCTCTCTTAGTTAGAGGAGGGGTGGACGGAGGGCCAGACAACTAATGATCATTATCCCGGGGCGAGTGAAAGACTCGATTTTACGAGCGTGTACAGCACCTCAGAAACCTTCTCTTCATAAATTCAGGCATTCTGGAAGGGCGCGGAGGGAGTGTCAGGTTGAACGATTCCCAGCCCCGGGCCATTCCTTGGACCGGCAATTACTGGGCTGCAGCAGATTACAGGCTCCGCAAGGCAGAAACGTCCCTCCGTGCACAAAGCCGTTAAAAATGAAAAGCGGCCGTTTAGACTGAGTAGCTTGTTTACATTCCACCTTTATGGCTGTGCAAAAAAGGAATAATAATCAAAATACTGGCCTCAGTGAGAATATCAATTGAGCGTGGATGCCCGAGGCTGAGAAAACTTCAATGAGTTTTTAATTATAGTACTGTTTGAGGATTTACCGAAGAGAGGTGTGAAGATTGTATGGTAGATCGTTTTCCTATGTATAAGTTGAGGCCCCCTTTTAAATTGAATGATTCGATATGAAACTGCATGTAGGATTAATGAAGTGGTTAAATATTATCTAAATAAACTTATTAGTAGATGCTCATTTTGATTTAATATCTTTCTAAATAAACAGAAAGCAATTGATATTTATTATTTAGAACCCACCAAGTAGGAAAAACTCTGTCTATGTCTGAGTGAAACACTTCTTCATTCAGACATAGTGTCGAGTCTGATGCGAGGACTGTGATAGTCTGTAGAGACAACCTCCAATCAAATAAATCAGTTAGTTGAAGCTCATTTGGTTTGATATTTTTCTTAATAAACTGAAGACGACGAATGTTTATTATTTTGAATCAAATAAAGAGCAAAAATAGGGGAACATTTATTTGCTCACCCTGATGTCGATAATAGCCTTTTGACGACTGTGGTCAGCACTGGCCTTTAGCCGATAGGACTATCTGCCTCCAATTTTGCCCTGAGCCTCAGGGACCTCATGTCAGAATGCAGTACACTCTTGGATAATTTCATTTGTATAAATAATGTGGGATCGGCAGGTCACATGCCCTGGTCGCCATTGCCAGAAGTCCAAAAAATTAATTTAAGAAAGTCTAACTTTAAATCTTTACATTCTTAAAAACTATTTTTTTTAAAAAATGTGGTTCCAAAAGGGCTCCGAGCCTCCTAAAGCCAGCCCTAATAGTAGTGGTTTGAGTTGGAATTTCATCAAAGATCTCTTGTGGATGTGATGCTGGCTCACATAAGAATCTAGATGTAGGTCAAATGTTCTCATGGGATATGGAGTCTGGTGCAATCCTCATCATTTAACCACTGCTCAAAATCAGTCAAGTTCATTCATCTAAGTGATGATGGGCAAACGGGTCACTGATGTCCCGGTCTCCAACCTTGGCGGGAGAGGAGCGGGAACAAAACATTTATGTACTTGTGTAGTGTTTTTAAAGCCAAATAATTCCAATTTTATAATCTCCCTCATATTCTTCAAAATAAATTTCTCAGATGGGTTTCAATTCCTGGAAAGTATTAAGAGGATTTTAATTTTCTAGCTTAAGCAATCAAGTAAGGATTCAAAAGTCGAGGCCGTAAATGATCCAGTCTGCCGGCCGGCGTCTGGAACCTGCTTATCCCTCGATTTCCGCAGGTAGGAAGCAAGTCTGTTTTCTCATGTATCCTGCGATTTTGTCACGCTATTGTGTTTACTTAGTACTATTAAAGCGTTGAATCATATCGAAGAAATAAAACTTTGCATATGAATAACAATTCGCTTGATTCAACGGTATTTGAACATGTTTGCAAAAGTTGCATCTAAATAGTGATTTGAAAAAATCGTCAGTCAGAGGGTTATGAAGTTTTCAGTTAAAGGGCTGAAGTTTTTAAACCTTTTAACCAGAATATCGGTCATTTGAAGCTTCTTCAGACGATAGGAAATTTTTGTTCCAATAATATACAATACTTTTTCGCTGGAACATGTTGACGTACAATTTTTTCTCAAATTATCTTCTGAATCCATTCAGTTGATTGAACAGTGCGACTTCTCTCTAAATGAAAAAGTACTGTGATTTTCTGGAATAGCGGTCATTATGGCGGATATTCCCAGCAACCGAGTGTTCAGGGATACTCGGGTTGACGGTTCAAACGAACAAAATGTCAATTAAATTATATTTCAAACAGCATACCATAGAAGGAAATTTTCCTTCTGTATAATACGCATGAAGGGGGAACACCCCGCATTAACCCTCCAGTAGTCACGCGTATGCAGGAGATACCTATATTGTGCATCGTATTACACACTTATACTGTTCTTTCACAAATTTAAGTGCAATTTTTATTTATATAATCTTTGGTCGGTATGAAGATAATAAATACAGATAACATAAATAAGGATTGCATTTATTTTTGTAAAACAACACGATGTAAATATATAAAACGATGCATGTTATAAGTACCTCGTACATACGCGCGACTGCTAGTGGGTTAAATAATGATTACGGTACTTGAGAGATGCTAAGAGATGTGCTTTGTAGATAAGTTTTCTTTTTTCAGCTGTATTTTTATTATCTTGAAACAGATGGTAGACTGATGATAACGTTCGTAATTTCAATTTGAGTAATATGAAAAGAAAATTGTCGGGTAAGAAATGGTGTAAAATAAACCAGTTATATATATCAGTAAGATATTATTAATTTATATATTCTCGAGTGATACAAATTTACAAACATCCGCTTTAAAAATAACTTACTGACTACACTGAAGAAAATGTGAAACAAATTTATTCTAAAGTATACAAAACGTTTGATGAGTAAATGAATGCATTGTATTAATTTATTCCATTTCTGTGCATCCATGGATAGAAAAAATACGTCAAAAATTAAACTTAATACTATGCTAATATGTTCAAAAATGTTTTAACCATCAAAAGGGATTCGATTGCCAATTTTAAGAAGTTTGCAGTTTTCACAGTTGATCATTAAATTTATTGATATTAGTGCTTGGCTTTTAAACATTTTTTCGTTTGAAAAAGGACAATCTCTGTTTTTTTGGCAAAGAAGTATGAAATTCTTAAATGAAATCTTTCTAAATGCTTAGAACTTTATATTTGGATGGCGTTAGAAGATTTAGGTTCAACAAGGCAAATTAAGCTGAGCTCCTAAAATTTAAATCCATCTTATATGTGATTGCATTGAACTCTTATCATATTTTCATGTAAGTCTACTTATGTGTAAAGTCCCTTAAGCCAAACCATGCAATTTTAACATTAGAAAATCATTAATAATATTAATTCATTGTAAAATATTTTATATAAATATTAGAATTTTTGTTTAAAACAAGAAAATATTCTTCTGTTTGAGTGCTGTCAAAACATGTAGCAGCTAATTCGACTTCGAAGTTAATTTTATTTTTATTGTACTTATTTTCTTATTTATATAGAGAAAGGGCAGAATGTTGAAGGACAGAATGCATCCCATTATGCAGGAAAGAAAAATAGACACGAATTTTGTTCATAATGATATTAAAAATCGACATAAGAAAAAAAAAAAAAAGATTTATGCGCAATGAGTTTAACCCTTTGCGGACAGGTAACTTTTTGGAACACTCAGATTAGGTTGGCGCACTTTATACGCCATCCCATTTTTGTAAACTCTGTGCTTATTTACTTACATAAAACTTTATTTTTTTTATAATGTAATAAGAATAAGGGTTTGAATGGATGGATACTATACACATTTGGGCCCGAATTTTAGCCGCTATACTCTTCGTCAACTGGATTTCCTACACCTCAATCTCGAAATCGGTGAATCGGCGCACATTATACGCCGTACCTGTCCGCAAAGGGTTAATAGCGGTATAGTTTTCTTATAATACTGGTAACCCCAAGAATGAAGTTCATACGCTGCCTGTCATTAACGTTGAGCTGTGATTTTTAATAAATAACACGAAAATGTTTGCCATTTCGAGAAACATTTGAATATAATATGAATAACTCTTCTGAAATACATATACATTACATCCTCAGTCTGAAAAAATTTTCCACTTCGGTTTGTTTATCAACAATCAACAAACTCTCTTGCCGGAATGTCGGTCACTAGGGCCAATAAAGTACATATCAAGTAGGCGGTTATTAAAAAGATCTTTCGGTTATAGGGCTAATGTTTGTTATTAAATCATTTTTGTTTCTTACGAACTTAAAAATTGAAACTGTCATGGGCAATTACACTATCAGAAGAAATAATCCGAAAAAAGAAAAACACAAGGAATGAAACATCTCATATAGATTAATTTCGGGCGATAAAGATCACTTTACAAACCTGGGAGAATACTCGTATTTCTATATAAGATGCTTTTATCTTTTGTCGAAGACATTCTAAATGTATTTACTTCAAAACTGAATTAAGATTAATTGATTTAATTCACAAAAAAGTTTAAAACAAAAACCACACTAAGAACATTTCATGAAATGAAATTTGGCGGCTTTATGCTAAAGGTTGCAACCTCTTAGAAACATTGCAGAGAGATCCACTTCTCTTTGCACCGCACATGAGACAGATGCACGTGTTCTTCGTAGAATTTACTACTTGATCTGCAGTATCCGAGTTACCTTTTCTGATATCTACAGGAAATTAAGAATTCATCCATTTACAAATACATCCAATCAAGTAAGTTTATTTTCATAACGATGTACTACCTCCGTTGTAATGTCCTTGACTTTTTATTGTAATGTCGTATGTTACGGTCCTCGCTAGCGAAAATAGAAATGGTTAACCTTCCAGCAGGCGCCCGTATGTAGGAGATACTTATATCGTGTATCGTATTGCATATTTATATCAATTTTTTATAAATTGAGATGCTATTTTTATTTATATAATTTGTGTTTAGTATGGAGCTAATAAATACAGATGACATAAGTAAAAGTTGCATGGATTTTTGTGAAAGATCACATTATAAATACGTAATACGATGCACGATATAAGTATCTCCTACATATGCTTGCCTGCTGTAACTTTAAATCTATAGCAGAACGTCTAGAACTCAGAATAGTAACTCAAAACGTCTTCCAATCGATTTAACACAGTGCACTTGTCTCAGTTTTTTGCAATACGTAAAGAAAAGTGTTTAAGTGTTTCAAATAATTAAATTTATGCCTTCCCAATTATTAATCTAAACTGCATTAAATTGTATTTTTTTTTTGTATAAACTCTCACCTTTATTCTTAAATCAAGTTCTGGAATACGTAAATAGAAAAAATGTCGTCACATTATCATGCATTATAATTAAGTTAAACATCAGAAATGTAATGAATTTTTTATGGTAAAGACTTTTTGCTTCTGTGGGGTCAAAGCCATACCCAATAGCTCTCGTGTAGTTTTCGTCTCTTGAACTGAGAGTTTAAATAAACTCCTAATTAGATAATAAATGTCTAAAATAAAATATGTTGATATTTCCATCCATATAAGAACGGGAAGGATCCTTGAGATATTTAAACGTGTCCAAGTGATTTTGTCATTGCAATTAATCTCTACTTTAACTTAAATACTGTTTTAAATATAAAACATTCTGCAATTCGATGTGCTTGTCCGATACATCCTTTCAGTATAAGGAGTAGATGCTGGTTTAACAAATCAACCCGAAGTCAAAGATGCAGAAGAAAGACAACGGAATGCACCCAGTTTTTCGTTCCAAGATCTGTTTGTCATATTAAGTAGACAGAAAAAGTTTCGTGGTTCAAATTTTTCTCTTGCTGGTAAATGCTGTAAATCTGTAAACCTGGAGCTGAAGAACTTCGCTATGATGCTATATATGCTTCGATTAGATCATTCTTATATTAGCTTTGCCAATTTTTCAATGTATTTGGAATGTCGCTATGCTTTTCTTTTTGTTGTGCCAGTAGAGGCTATTATATGTATGTGCGTGTCTTCGGAATGTTATTTTCATTTTAAAGAGAGGAAATGTTGCTTAAAGCTGTTTTTTTGTTACCCTCGAAAAAATTGGCTTTTCTAAAATTATATTTAACCCTCCGACTGCGGATTTTTTTTAAAATTGCTATGTAGATGCAACGTTTGCAAACATCGTTGAGCATAGGGAGTTATTTATATATGCGAAGCTTTATTAGTATAATATGACCCAACTCTATAAAAGTACCAAGTAAACACATTAGCCTGTGAGAATCGTAGGATACAGCAAAAAATAGACTTGCTTCCAACCCGCGGAAATCGTGGGATACGCAGTCAGAGGGTTAATATAAAATATTGAAAATCAAAACCCATGGTTGGTATCTAGAAGTTGGAACACACGCGATTTCGTCGCAATATGATTACCTGAGGAATCAAGCGGATCGGATTAGATCCATTGGCAAACCGACGGCTAGATCGCTTACGTCATGGCAAGTGTTTCACGTTTTTGAGTTGTTTACATATTACGCGGATTTTTATAGAACATAAAATAGTTATTAAATATTTAATTAAATAATAAAATATATTTTAATTAGGATGATTTCAATTAGTAAAAAAATGACAAATAGAACTTGGGTTTATTTATTGATTTTATATTTTTCCGATCACATAATTAAGAGATTCTTTCTTTGCCTTATAATAAAAATCGTTTGCATGGAATTTTTGAAGCTGCTTGGTCATATTTTGGAATTCATCGTATGGAATGCTGTCTTCACCTGCGCGATGATTTCCTTGATGCGACGCATTGTTCATTTTTCTTTTTCATATATTAAGAGCGTTTCCTCCCAAGTGCAAATATTAGAACTAAGTAAGTCTTAATTTTTTACTATTGCTTGTTCTGCTGCTTCATTAGAGTGATCAAAAGAAGCTGATTCCATGCATTCACTAAGCTAGCGAAGCTACTAAGATCCCGCTGATGTTTTTTTAAGTTAAAAAAATATGTCCGGTGTCCACTTCAGATGCCGCAGGCATCGCGATCACAGTTTCTCCTGCTTCATTATAATAATTAAAAGTAAGATTCCTTAGATTCAATGAGCTAGGAAAGCTAGTAGTTCTGTTGAAATTCTACATTTAAAACGGGAGATAGTGCAACGACATACTACAAAGGCAATGGGTTCGAAAAAAGATTAAACTTTAAAAGATTAACTTTTAACTGTGACCGATGCACGTTTGTTTACCGTTAGCATCCATCTTGCTTTGGCGACTTGGCGCGCAGGCGCCGTTTTAATAAGAGTGTCGATTAACTTGTAGATTTCAACCTATCATGAATTTATTCATTTAACATGATTCAGTGAAAATGCGAAGATAAGTTAATTTTAGGAATAGTCTTGAATTTCCAGTTTGATACTGAAAGAAAGTATTTAAAATGATATCTGAAATTTGCAAAAGGTACAACTAAAAATTTTTAATTTCGTGTATTACATATTTAAAATCACAGAAATTCATTAGTCTATTTCAAAAATGAAATAAATTGGTAATTCTTATTTTCTTAATGATTAAGAGAGTGCACATTCGTGCGAAAGATATACTTCCGTGAAAGAAAGACTACCGTGCAAAGCGTATTCTTTGCAGCTGTGCTTTTTAAATATTTCCCCTTGGGACCTGTTTTCAGGTGACCAAAATTTGTGATTTCAAAATCGGAAGAAAATTAAGCATTAATTAATCATAAATTAAATTTGATTCATTTTAAAATAATTACTCTGCCAGTTTTAACAATGTTTTAAGTGAAAGGGTTTTCAGGACATATTTATTAATAAAAATTATTGAAGAAGCTGAAAGAAGAAAGTACCTGTAAAATTTTCCGCGCCTCTAATACACGATCCGACTGTGTGGAAGAGCTTTCTGCTTCGTTTGTTTACATTTAAGGGCTGGGACTACGCAATTCCGGTGTAATGCTAAGTCAACGGAATCTTCAAAGCGGAAGTTCAATATCCCAGCAGATAAAGTCAAAGTTTTTAATGTAAATAAACAGATCTGTACAAGAACTTACACTTTTGTACGTGACACTTTTCTTGATTCTTCTGTAAAATTTGTGCTTAGAACTTAGTTTCGACGAAGTTTTTTTGAAAAATTTATAACGGGAGAGAATTTTAACTTTAAAAATATATAGATTTCGATGCGTACGTCAGATATATTTATTTTCTTTACCTTCACAGCTTTCACAAAGTTTTTAAGTTCACTAACGTTGAAATCGTATTAAGAGTGGTCGGTCGTGGCGCCATCTATGTTGCAAGAGAGGAGTGATCCAAAACTATGCACGAGATGTATTTTTAAATATTCAATTTGCATCTTGCTATTATTTGTATGATTTGTCTTTTAAAAATATCACTAATTCTTTGGTCATTTGCTAAATATATTGTAAAGTTTATTTATACATAGTTTTATAAAGAATTCTTGAATTGTTTGTTCAAAAGGCTCAGATTAAAACACTATAGTTTCAGCACAAAATTTTGCTTAAAGTCAGTGGTGCGGCGACGGGGAGGGGGTTTAGATTTCTCTGAAGACAGAATTAGTGGGGCGCTATGGAGACGGTCATTAGTGCGACCATGCAATTTCTTAAAGTCAACTTTAAAGAAGGGATAAAAAATTACTATACTATGCCTCGAGCGTCACTTACCTTCGTTAAGGCACTGTTGAAAAAATTCTTTTTAAGAAGACATTTTTATAAAACATTGAAGAAAATCAATGTCAATCGTTTTCTATGATGAAAAATTCTTTTATTACCTAAGGAATGCAAATACATAGGGATATAATGAGCTAAGTTATGTAAAAGCACGAAGAACCTTAACCCTTTAAGTCTCGCGCCAGTCATATTGACGTGCATCGAATTATCGCATTTTTAGGTTTCTAAACTAAAATTCAATCATGAATTAGCTTTATAATTTGACAATAAGATTACGTAGAATCCATAAGCACCTCAAGTATTCTATGCCTTCTTAGATGAATGAAAACGGCGCTCCTTTCCAAAACAGGAGGGTCACCTTATTAGATAAAAAAAAAAAAAAAAAAAAAAAAGCGAGACTTAAGGGGTTAATATGGTAGATTTTGAATTTTGATTTAATCTTCATTAAGAAAGATTCTTCGAATTTTCAGGATTTTTAATGTAAGGTCGGAACCAAAACATGTGTTATCATTTCGAAGGCCGCAAAATTAATGATCAAAGTTTTAAAAACTCGCAGCGAATTCAGTGACAAATTCGAATAATCAAAACTTGTGATGTGTTTTATTTTCCCCTGTATTAATGAATGACTATTTCGTCGCTTAAAAAGCAACACCAGCTATCTCATTTTTTTTTTTTAAATTCAAGGAGGAAGAAAAATCTGAATTTTTCGGAACCAATTACGAACAGTTTTGAATTTTTTAAACATCTAAAAGGAACATAAGACCGCATGTTCCTACCAGATATGAAAAATATTCAGCGTAAAAATGTTTGCGAAAGATTCAGATTTCTCTTCCTCTTTGAAATTTCAAAAAAATTGAGATAGCTGGTGTTGCTTGTTAAGCGACGATTTACTCATGGGAAAAGGTAACTCAGTTTGCACTTCGCTGTCGGACTCTTATATAAAGACAGCTGAGAGACTTGGGAGTTAAATTTCTTGAATATATACTCAAGGAATACAAACTTCATTTATTGCATGAGCTTTCTAAATCATGTAAGTACTAAAATGTAAACATAGGGTAATCATATATTCACAGAACTTTATTTGCAAAAAACTTTTACATTAAGATATATTGTGCGGTTTTCTAAGCCCTAGAATTCATTTTGTCTTTAGCACTGCTTTCAACTTAAATGAAGCAATGTGATCTCTCACATTGATCATTGAAGCTTAATACTGACAGTTAGATGCTATGATCATTTGCACAGTTAGACCCAAACCTCTATAAGAATAAAAAATTTCTACGGCTCACTCTTAAGCACAATCAGTACATCTAGTTCATTACATGACAGTCTTTTAAGGTAGCTACTGTAACAAATATAGTTTGTGGCTGGAGCCTCTCCTCATGTATGAAGATGTAAAAGAATCAAAATAAAATTACTCTAA
>BGPR01005051.1:6436-17079 GCA_013235015.1 Araneus ventricosus
AGAGGTTGTGCATCCTGGATGAAATGAAAAGAATGACTGTGATTTTACTGCTCTCAATGAGTTAGGAGACTGGTAAACCCAGTTCAAGGTCACTGATCACCACAAAATGTGTTAAAAGAAAGAATAAGTTTGAAATGTTCAGAAATATTTTGAGAAATAGGGAGAAAAAAAAATTTGATCACAAGAAAAAGTTCGTTAAATAGAGAATGCACTTCGCTATTTGGAGGCTATTTTACGAAGAAATTCGCAAAATGTTCTTGGTTCAAGGAAAAGTTCGCAAAATAGAGGTTCGTTAAATTTTGGTCCGACTGTATTTGATTCTATCCAAACAGTGACTAATTTTATTCCTTGTTGTGTGCACACAATCTTCAAAGTCAAAATAGATGGTACTAGAAGACTGTAACACTTTAAACACTATCTGTTTTTGTGAATACCTAAATTTTAATACTTCTCCTAAGTGAAAAAGTTACACAAATGAATCCTGATGTATTTGATGTCAAGTATATGCATTGTTTTATATCTGTTTTGTGTTTGGTCAATTTTTGATTTCCGTTCTATCAGTCATTAGGTTGCTGTCTGTACGCCATGTGTTATTTTAATTCTCCATTTGAAGCAGCCCATCAAAGGGGCGACAGTGTGGCCTTGGCTGTTATGAGTGGAATTATTGACTTTCCCGAGAATACTCCGTAAGTGAATATTTGCGGCAATTCTTTGCTAAACAGGATATTTATTTTATTTTTGTAGAATGCATGTTGTGTTAAACAAATGATGGAGAAATTATGTATCTTGGAGATATTTTTTTCCACTTTTAATGTGAAAGCTAGAGATCTTTTGTTGGTTATATGACTTGGAACACCATGAGAACAAAAGTGTGAATTAGCTTTAAAATTGATGGATCTTTTTGTAGGAACGCTCGACTGGTAACTATAACTATTCCTATGCTAAATCTGCCCGAGTCGAATGTCCTTCTCTTGGAGAGGAGGACACCACCTCAGGTATTGACCACTGCCCAAAATTATCATCCAGAATATACTTAATGTAATTTCAAAATGAGTTCGGGAGTGGCTAGATTGATTGTTAATATTAATATAATTGGTAATTTGCCATGTCCTCGTGGGCTTGCAAATTTCGACCGCTAGCAATTCCGAAGAATGATAATTTTCATTCATAATTGTATAACTTTTCATAATTTAAAATATTTCCTCAATTTGCAGCTGTTTTGTATTTACCACTGCAGATTAGTAGGAAACCAAATATATTGCAATCCATATGATGAATTGGGGTACAGTGTTAATGTGTCAAAATATTTGACCAAATTTTACATTCACCCTCCTCTCTTTTTATTGTTTTTGTTCATGATTGGCTACAGTTATTTATGATACCTATAAAGATTTCTTTTATTGTTGATGTATGGTACTACTTTTCCCTACATTTTTCACTATATTTAACAGTAAGTACTCATTCTTGTATGCTAGATGCAACTATTTTTGTGTGTTTGATGATTTTGTTTATAGTGCTCTGTGTTATTTTTTAGCTTTCTGTTTTCATTCCTTTTAATATTATTTCGATTTTTTAATGTTTTGTTATTAGTCAAGAAATTGAATATTGGAGAATGGATTTTAATTGTTAACTTTAGTACTTTCATAAATAAGACTGCTTAATTTTGGCATATATTTTATGAGACGATAAGATAGCATAGATTTTATCCTATGAGTTAGAAACTGCTATTTTCATTTTGTTAAATAGAATTGGCATGTTCAAGCATTTTTTTTTATGCTGAGGTGCTTGGTCATGCCTTTAGTCGGGGTCGGCACCTACTACAGTTTGTTTTGTTTCAAATTAAATTAGAGTTGTTCTTCAATTATAGATGAGTGGTTAATAAGAAAGATAAGAACAAATTACTGGCATTCTGAATATTATTTTCCATTGAACCGAGAAGACGAAAAGCACACTCGCGTTTCTCTGCCCAAATCCCTGTTTTACCCCATAACTGGTTTGTTTTCTCAACTTTCTAATTAAATGACACCTTCTATTTTGGGAATGCTTTGTCATCTTAACTCAATTGAGAACGTTAAGGACATTTGAAATGTTCATGGACTCCACGTAATTTTTTTATCGAACTATGAGGGTAAGCTATTAAGTAAGTCACAAAAGATTAAAAAAAAATTACCGTTATAATCACTTGAAAACAATTTTATTTTTCAACATAATCGCTACCAATGTTGATGCACTTATCCCATCGTTTTATCAGTGCCCCAATTCCAGCTGCATAAAATTCTTTGGGTTGCTGTCTCATCCACATTAGGACTTCGTGTTGAACGTCGTCATCATCTGCAAACTGTTTGCCTCCAAGATGTTGTTTCAGTGGACCAAACAGATGAAAAGTCTGGTGCCACTTTACAGCCCAGACTTAGCACCAAGCGATTTTCATCTGACGATGACAGTAAGATGATGATGTTCAACATGAAGTCCTACTGTGGATGAGACAGCAACTAAAAGAATTTTATGCAGCTGGAATTGGAGTGCTGATAAAACGATGGGATAATGTTGGAGATTATGTTGAAAAATAAAATTGTTTCCAAGTGATTAGCATGGGAAATTATTTTTTTCTTATCTTTTGTGACTTAATTAATGACTTACCCTTGTATAATGTCTGGAAATGACTATGTTTTAATTTATAAGTTTAAAAATTGTGACAATTCAATGCACGTACAGCATGCGGGCAAACCAATTAAAGGGCTAAAAAGAGATTTCATTCTCCTGTAATCTAATAATCAAGTAATACATGTCACATTTGTAAAATATCAATAAGGATATCATATTAGTTTTTATTATCAGTCATATAATATCAGTTTTCCTTGTTTTAGGTATTCAAATGGTATGCATAATCTGATACGATCCATGTTGGAAGTGAGTGCTTTGCAGAGACCTTTCATTGATGGTGTTTTATTTCAAATCGACTCCTTACTTCCAGCCATCCAAAATAATGTGTAAAAAATATTTTTAGAATTTTCACCTATTGAGGACATCACAGTCACTTTTAAGACTCGACACATGCCATTTACCTCTTTTTAAAAAAATTTATTTCAAGAGACCAAATTAATATACTTTTTTGACTGCTTTTTATATCTATTTACTTATGCATAGCACTTATTTGTGTAATTCATGTGTATATTACACATTTTAGATTTATAATAAGCTTATCTCTCCTGCAAAATTTATTATTGCGATGGTGCTGTGTCTGTTGCATGTAAAAATTAATCTATGTTATATATAACATATTTTTAGATATCATGTACATTACTTGTGTACTCAAAAATTTTTTATTAGTGTCGGTTGTCATTAAATGATACTAATGCACTTTAGTTTTCCATTTTTTTTCCCTTGTTGAATATCTGCATTGTGATTTTCCTGGATTCAATGAATAAATTTGTTTGTTTAATGCATTGAAAATTTTTTGTTTGATATTTAATATGTCCGAATCATTTAAAAGATTTTCTTTAGTTTTTTGAAATTACATTATCAAATATACAACTTTAAAAGTCCATTTATCTTTTCATTGAAATTTTATAAGTTTATTCTTATGAACTTTCTGTTCAGAATATATTTTACCAAAGTGATATAGAACAAAACATAATGAAAAAAAGAGCAAATTAAAATAAATGTCATAAAAATTGATAATTATTGATAGTGTTTACATGCTATTAAGTGCTTAGAGGTTGTGAAAATTTGTTCACTAAATGGTTTTCTCTGGTGATGCTGAGATTTCTCGTGATCTTTCAGATATAGTATTAGAAACCTTTTCCCTCCATGTGAATATTTTCTAAAGGCACAAAATGTTGTCTAATTTAATGTTATATTAACCAAATAGGGGAAATTAAAAGTATTTTGCAAATATCTGTCCTATACTTCTTGCACTGATTTGTAGTTTTTGAGAGATTCTAATCTTTATCGAAATGCTTTAACTCCTAGACGACCTTATGTGAGCTTTTCCAATCACAATGCTTTCTTTATGATGCTGAACGAATTTCTGCAAAATTAATTATCTCATTGCAGTATTTGAAGATTTTTTTTTAAACTTCAGAACTGGCTTTTTTCCCCATTGATGTAGGTAGCGACAAAAGTTGAAAAAAATAAATCATAGTGAAAAAAAAATATTCTGTTTCTGAAACTCCCGTTATATATGGTGTAACTATGATGTATCTGAATGTCATTTTTTTGACGTTACAGGGTTTTGCAATTTATTCCGTATGCTTGCACTATTATGCTGAGCTATTATGATCTTTTGTTTTGTGTTTTATTCTCTTTTTGCATTTGTTCTAGTAGCAAAATGGCATGTTATAAAAATACATGATTTGAACTTCTTAAAATTAATGACTTCGTCTATTTTTGAACAAATCAGTTAGAAGGTCACAATGTTATGATATTTTAAACGTTGTGAAGCATTTAATTACAACAAATTTTATCTCGACCCAAAAAGTACTGGAAAAAAAAAAGAATTTTCAAGTTTCCACCAAGATTGAAGTATTTTTATACTTCAAGAAGATGTATGATCTTTATCCATTTTAGATGATCTTAGTAGTACAACACATTACATCATTTTTAAACCATATAATATGAAAAAAAACCCTTTGGCAATTGAAAAAAAAATATATTGATTAAAAACAATTCTTCTTAAATTTCTATTTGCCAATTTTATTCTGAATGTTTTCTGTACATGGGGGATGTATAAAATATGAATGCATCTTTTCCCAAGGTTATTTCAGAAAGGTTTTCGTGGATTCCAAATCATAGCAGCGTGCTGTTAGTGTCCTAATTGATGAGCTGCCATTGATCAAACCTGTATCTGATTGATAAAATATCAAAATAATGGTTTTTAATGGTAGATATGAATTTTGGCTTATTGTCTCCAGACTCTCCTCTATGGCAAAGATTCCCAACCTATGGTACATGTACCCCTGGGGGTACGCGAACTTAAAGTCGGTAATGGCGGACGCAAGAAAACATGAGAGATTAAAAATGTTACAGAATTTTTTCCCCCCAAGTTCGTGTAAAAATTAAATGTGAAAATTGTGCAAGTTCCTAAACCTACCTCAAAATAAGAAAAAAAGAAAGCAAAAGGAAGAGTAATTTTTTTAGCCACCCTTATAAGTCAATATGAAATTATTACAAAACTGACTTCATCTCTTTTGACGTTGAACTAATACTATTGTAAAAATGGAATAAAACGTAAAATCAAAAATTAGTTCTGCAAATGTTATAAATTCCAGTCATTTGGCTGTGAAGCTCACCCATGTCCTTAACATTATTAATAAAAACTTCTTTGTATAGAAGGATGGTTGAAGGGGGAATATGACACTATGGGGTGCGCGAGGGAAAAAAGGTTGAGCATTAACTTTTCTTCTGTTATCAAAATCTTACAATCCGGAAAATGTGAGGATAAAAGTCCGTGGTACTTTCCCATTAGCTTGACAGCAGCCGAAATCCATGCCAAATTAGGGATGGTGGTTATTGCGAAAGTAACCGGTTTTCAGTTCTTTGAGTTTTTTCCCGCCTCCGGTTTAATCTGGCGGTTATGACTGCTCAAAATCAACGGGGTTTGAAATAAACAGTTTTCAGTGTTTTTTTATAGAAAAAACAAACGCTGTTTGTAGACGAAATTTTTTTATTAATATTGTTTTTACAAGAAATCGATCCATTGGCGAATATTTATCTGTTCGTAAAGACTCTTTCAGCAATCCACCAACAAATTGACGCCTCGAGGAAGTGGTCGTCATTGATTGACCCAAGATGATGAAATTCAAAACTTCATAACTCGGTAAATTTTAGTCTGATCGAGCCTATTTTCAGATCCATTTTATTTACCCAGTAACCGGACAAAAAAAAAGAACCAAAAAAAACCTGGTTAACTGAAACAAACAACAACAACAAAAAACCCGGTTTTTGGTTAAAACCAGTATATTTTCCCCATCCCTATGCCAAATGTGCCGAATATAGCATCCAGTTAGCATAAAATTGCTCTTGTTACAGTACAGGGTTGCTGTTCGTTGTCAACTTGCACACATTTTGGTGGCTGCTGTGCTAACAGAAAAGCTGTATTTTGAATTCATGCTTAGCAGACCCCATGTTAAGCTAAAATAAATGTACCAAATCAATAAAACTTGATCTTGTGCCAAGTAGAAATATTTGATAGTGCATTTTCTCTATAATTAGAAAGAGCCTGGTCACATTTTTGTGTCTTGTTTTTGTTCTATAATTTGATACTGATTTTAATAAATTTTATGGTTTATTTCAATACTGTCTAATTAGCATATTTATGCACACACACATGCAAGTATTATTTTGAACAACAGTAAGCATTCAATAACATTTTCCGAACTGTTAATGTTGGAAATGTTAAGATAAACATTTACTTAACAGACACATTCGTTTGTAGGACTTAATTTTATCGCAAAATGTTCCGGTGAATTTCTTCACATTTTTGTTGAATATTAAGTTTATGTTTGCTATTTAAAACACTCAATAAAATCTTGTGACTTATCTTTCAGTCAATGCAAGTTTTGTACTGTTTTCCAATAAAGGCTGGTATATTTATATGTTTTGTTTGATCCAAACTAGTCTTTGTTATGAAATGTACGCTGTTATGTTACGAAAAAATGGTTGAGAAACTTTAATAAAGTTTGTATATTTGTAATTGAAATGTTTTTGTACATTTAAAATAAATGAGAGGGAACTGCTATTTAGAAAAATGTGCATTTTTATTTATGCATATACAATGAAATTGAATTATAGCTTTATTGCACTGTAAATATAAATTGTGAACTGTGATAATGTTAAGGCAATCAGTTTTAAACGTTTGCTGTTGAAATTCTACCTATGCACTTCTGTCATAAAAAAAAACTGCAAAAAAGTTTTGTATTGTGGTATTCTATACGATATAAATTTTTCTAATATAAATGATGAAAGAAAGTGTGAAGAAAGTATATTTTTGTAAAATAAGCAATTTAAGCTTTTGAGTTTGCATTTCTTTATTGTCCGAGACGGTCTTTTAAAATGTGTTCATCTTAAATTAAAGTTATCTTTTATTTGTTATGAATATTTTATCTTTAATGATTTATTTTTTGTTTATGTAATATGACATATAAAAATAAAATGAATATGGTTGAAAACATTGGTGCTACTCCATTCAGTAGTCTGGTTCATTGTTTAACAATTAAGCAAATATGGTAATATTTTTCATCCGATTCAGTTGAATATATAATATATGTAAATGTTATTTCAAAACATTTTAATATTTTATTTGTTTTTACTTATAACCATAACCATATTCAATATTTCAGTTTCTTTTTTATTGACAGGCTAATTCTTATGAGGTCAATTTGCTCCAAATTTCAATAAACTGCTTGAATTAGGAATAGGAAGTTACTAAAATTCCACATTTTATAGAAATTGATATGCAAAGCAAGTTTCTAGAATTTCATTCCAGTAGCAAGAAAGATTTTTCCCTCATTAAACTCGATACTCCATGAATAAATTAAACATTTTTAGGAATTGCTGTAATATGAGAAAAGTGAGGTCCTGTCATCCGACCATTTATGGAATATGATTTGCATTTAAAACCTCTAGAATTTCAGTATAATCGGACCATTTTTCTAAGGCGTAATAATTGATTTTAATGTATAACATTACAGTACACTGAAAAATATCAGTGTTCTTTTATTTAAAAAGACAATCGATACCAAATTAAAAGAAAATACAATTACACACACACAAAAAAAAGTAGCCAGAGAGCTAATTTTAGCTGAATAATTATATTATCATGCTTAAATTTTTAATGAGAGAGGTGGAGTTGCATTTCTGGTTAAAATTGAAGTTCCACAGGCTTTGAATATAAAAGAAGGTGTATAAATCATTTATGCAGTTTTTTAAAAATATTTATTTTTTTTTACAAAGAAAACAATATTAATATCTAATTCAAAAATAAAACTAACAAGAAAAACTTAAAATGTTACAAAGTACTATAATGTAATGCATTAAAATAAATAACTGATTTTAAATAAGTTGATGCTTTATTGCTAAATTAAAATTTTTGATGAGTAGTATGCCTATGCAATTGTTTTTGTGACAAAGTAAAGTTATAAAGTTTCTTTCACACAAATGAGGGCAGATCCAAAAGTAAGGTAACGACCTGCTGAGAGAAAACTTTTATTCGTGAATTCAAAGAGCTACACAGCATAGTAAGGAACTGATACATACTATTTCTCCACATACTCACCGTGGTTGTCGAAACATTTGTTCTATCAGTAAACCGACTTATAAAAACCAGTGTAGGAGAAATCAGCGTCAAGGTCGTGGAGGCACACCAAGATGGCTTGCCGAACTTGACCATCAGTTTCGAAATACCAACCTTCCAGGTGCTTCTTCTGAAGAGATGAAAATGGTTTGGTAGGAGGTCCAGGCTGTATGGAGGATGTTCCAACAACTCCCATCGGTGGTTTGGTAGGAGGTCCAGGCTGTAGTGAGGATGTTCCAACAACTCCCATCGGTGGTGAACATGTTTCGTTGCCTTAATCTTTGCTCATCTTGTACATCTGTTCTGCCTTTACCAAAATCACACCTATTTTTGTGGCATTACACTCGTTCCATCCATGCACTTCCACCTGTTGCTGGAGGCATTTTCTCTAGAGGTCAAAATCCTTATCACACTCTTTCAGTTGCCGCCCATGTTTCCATTAATGCCTCCATTTTCTGAGACTTCGCCATGCAACTGCATAACTAGCTCCATCTACCAGCTGTTTTCAAATTGTGTGATTGTCTCAGCAGTTTAGACGTGGAATTTAATTCGCACAGTAAATTCTTGCACCCATCAGAGCTCTTTGTTACCTTACTTTTTGAAACACCCTCAATAGTTTAGAAAGGAATAGAAAATTTCAGGGCTATTGTGGACAATTCGGGAAAAGTTTCCTTATGTTTGGTCCCCAAAAGTCTAGAAAGCAAATACAAACATTGAATAAAGACAAAGTCACTTTTGAGGATAAAACCACTTTCACTTTACTCTAGAGAGCTCTTAAGAGTTCTTTTAGATACCTAAGAGAGGAAAATTTTAAGTTCAACATGAGACCTTAGTAATCTGGAGGTTTTGCTGTTTAAAAATCCTCACTTTATATAATGCATAAATGTAAAATATGAAAGGACACCTACCTTCGTGCAAGAAAAAATGTCATTTATAGATGTTTTTAAATAGATGTTAAAAATAAATAATAAATTTTATAGATGTTAAAAATATATATACCTATATTTTTTTTGAGTAATGATTCTTATAGGCTATATTGAGTTTCTAAATAAAACATTCCTCAGATGTACTAAGGGACAGTAATTATTATCACTGAAATGTTTCCTGAATTTTTACTCTTTTGTATACGAAGAGAAAGTATTGTAATCGTCAAAAAATTCGAACTCACGAGTTTGACGAATCTCCACGTTTTAGACCTCCCTGAGTCCGAAAAACACATTTTGGAATTATGTCTGTCTGTCTGTGAACACGACAACTCGAAAACTATTAGAGCTACGGGGATGAAATTTGATATGTGATCTTGACACATCATTTGCAGGTTTCTATCAAATTTTGGACAAAAATCCTTCTACGGGAAGTCCGTCTGTCTGCGTTCATGTGAACACTAGAACTCAAAAACTTGAATAGCTAGATGGATAAAATTTGGTACACAAATTTATCATCAGGAATGTAGGTCCGTATCACATTTTAGGCCAAATCCGTCGAAGGGTTGTCTATCTGTCTGTTTAATGGCATACTTCTAAACATTATAACTCATAAACCTTACGGCTTCGATAAATAAAAATTAGTATGAGGCCTGTTAAAATTAATTGTAGAACCGCGCCCAATTTTCGTTTCAATCTGTCGAAAAAAAGGTGTTCAAATCGCCTATTTGTCTTTTCTCATCACACAATGACGCGAGACCGTTATTGCGTAATTGCGCGATTCACTAGCGCTAATCCTTTCCGCTTCTAGTTCCATGCCTTTCGCCTCCAAGCTTCCGATTCCCAAGCTTTTTTTCTCCACTGCGTTAGGGACGCTTGTTCGTTTTACTGCCTTTTAGCTAATTTTTTCTACACATGTGTTAGGAATATACGAGAAAGTTTAGGGAGACCACTCCCACTGTTTCATTTCATTATTCTTTGTAGTTAAATTTTTAGTAATTTCGATTGCATAAGTAACTCGAATATATTCAAGTAAAAAAATATATGTGACGAAATGAGTTAAAAATTTCGATATCTTTTAACTCTCTGCGTACCGTTTGATTTTGATACATTCCGGTTTTGAAATACGGGGTATTTTTAATGGGATTACGGGGCATTAAGAACAAATGACAATGAAATAGACTTGCAGTGCCATCTAGGAGCGAAACGAAACGTGAAATATTACAATATTTTTATCCTACACGGAGAAAAAGTGTATTTTCATGTGACCCGTATTAGGAGACGGATTTCGTATCCCCTGGATTCTCGGGAGCCGTACGCAGAGGGTTCAGGGGCGCTGTAAGAGAGCAGAGCACAGCAGAGTCTGCCAAAATGGATGCTATGAAGTTGGAAAAAAAAATCTTATGTACATAAGTTTTATCTTCTAT
>BGPR01005051.1:37538-100346 GCA_013235015.1 Araneus ventricosus
TGGTCCTTCGCGTACCCCTAGGGGTACGCGTACCACAGGTTGGGAACCTCTGCTCTACAACATCGTTGCGATACCTTCACGATACTGTACTGTACGGCATTCAGAATATCGAAGAACGTCGTGGAGATATCGTACAATATCTTGCGCTAATTAGGGAATCAGCCCCTCTAGGATTCCAGCCTGTAAAATCCTGCGTAATTAGATACGAATATTTCTAACGCTAACCGCAACCAATTTCACATTTGAAGCGGAGGACGTTATGTGTACTTCTGCTATCATGGGATTCAGTTGTGGATTCTTCCCTGCGACTTTCTCACGCTGCTGTCTAATTACGACTTCGGCGATGACCTTCTCGCTGCTTCCGGGTATTATTGTGCCCAGACAGACAATAAATCAAAAGGGTTATGAACTGTCAAACAACGAGCCGTACTAATTGTTCGGGGGGAAGAGAGAAAAAACTGAAACGACAATGCCATTAGTTCTGTTTCCTTCCTGTGATGACATGTCCACTGTTTTTCCAAATGTTATATGGGACAGAGAATCCCCCACTTCTTGGATACGTCCAGTTATCGGAGAGCACACTTCCTATTTTTGCCCTTATTTCGAATGATTTATTTTCGTATAATTTATGTACCGGGAGATTGGAATGAGTACATCCCTATTCCGAGCATTGTAGAGAAGAAAGCTGGTGGTCATATGAACCCAAATCTCTGTAGATTCAGAACACGAGGAAATAACTGGTGAAAATCAAACTGAACAACCAAAGATTGATAGGGGAAAATGAGCGAGCGGTCCCTTATTTAAATAAATCAATTATAGTCGTTATGCGTATTAATTAAAGGGTCCAAGGGAAAAACGACGATATATACACTATATGGCCAAAAGTATCCGGACACTTTCAGATTTTCAAATTTTTTATAATTTCTCCGGAAAGGATTAACCGACTGCGCTTAAACGACCATGTGAAGAATAGACTATAACTCACATTTTGCATGGAAGATTCGGTTTGAGGACAATTAGGGGGCCGTCTACAAACTGACGAAGACAAAAACTTTTTTGGTCCACCCCTCTTTCACAGAATACTGATAACAAGATGAAACTTTCAGAAATAGTTATGTTTAATGTGCATAATATTTACAGGATTTTTCGTAAACTTAGCACACATATTTGGGAAGATATAAAGGTTTTCATAAAAAATCCCAAATTTTCTGGCCTGTTTTTTTGTTTATAACATGCAGAGTTTTCTATTATATTATACGAAACTTACACAAAAAATTACAATGTGTTACATAAGCATTTTGTGAAAATTTGATAAACAAATTTTGAATTTTACAGGGAATATGAGCATTTTTAGCAAGTAATGTTTTGCTGCGCATGCGCGAAACATAGCGTAATTTTTCTTTCACAACTTTAAAGCCAGATATATAGCGCAACTTATATATAAAAAAAATCAGCTCAATATGATTAGTATTCAGAAAGATATCGGCATTACAACAAGCAGAATTTTAGCTCCTATTGAAGAGAAGCTAAAAGATGGGGGTTTGTACACAAATTGATATTTTTTTAAACTTATATCTTTGAATAAGTTACATTGAATTGTATAGTGGTTCGAATTTGCTGAATACCCTTGAACAATTGTAATATTTGTAACGAATAAAAAATATATATATTTGTAGAATTATTAAAATATTTTAAGAAAAGATATTAATTAGATAAAATGAGACCGTATTTGAGAAAGTTTTTTTTTCCAGGTGGGTAACGCGTCGTTACAGTGATCTAGGGGATCGTAAATTATTGGACATCTCCCATTTTGAAAGCCCTTACCTGCGAAACTATTAAAGCTAGAAGAAAAATAAAAGCAGATATTTATAGGGAATTTCACACTGTTTAATTTGTTAATTCACATGTAGCGTGAAAACTGAACATTTTTCGATATATTCTAGAAAAACTAAAAAATTAAACCAGAAAAAAATGAACCGGCTTCTGCTGATCAGTAGGCATTGCGTATGGAAATCTATCGCTGTAAAAAATTTAGAACACCGTAATGGTACGCCACGTATTTGAAAATAAACCTTTTTTATTTGCTCTCTCTCAATTAAAAAAACCCTAGTCGTAACGTTATTAGTTTTATTTTATTAATTTTTGAGATGGGTTCAATAATTTATGACCATCCTGTATGTATATATATTTGATTTTGAGGTTTCAGCGCCACCTGTTATAGCTTAATGGATGTTGTTTTATGATATTTATTTGGAAACGGGAGGACAATATAATTCCATCAGAATTATACATTTGAAATATTGGACGACTGGGGAACACGATGTTAAATTTAGAGAAGAAATTGGTATCGTAGATAATTTTCTTCAATTTTTGGTTGATGTTAAAAATCACTTTTGTGGTATAATAGTTTCGGAAGTTATCAAGGAAAAACGCCAAATTCGTTTAATCTTTAATTAATTAAAATTCTAATTAAAATTTCAAAAACCTGCTCCGAAGTACACATTCTCACCCTCCAAAGTATTTTTGTGCCAAATTTCTTAACTATAGCCCTATAGAGTGCCAACACACACATTCTCATTTTTTTTATCAGCAGAGATATAAATATGCTACAGCTGTTTTTTAAATAAATGTTTGACATTCCATGATTTGCTATATACTGTATTTTGTAGTTTAAAAATTTCTCTTTTTTGGTTCAGTTGACATTTTGTTTCACTCGTCGGGATTTTGTTTCTTCAAGTGTTATTCTACATATATATATATATAGAGAGAGAGAGATTGAAGAAAAAACTTGACAAACTCTCTCCCATTTCTTTTTTTTGCATTTTATTTCAGTTATTCTACAGTTTCTTTTATTGGTTTTATTCTACATATGTACAGTAAAACATCGATTAACCGTCAGTTTCTGTTATCCGTCATCGTCTATAAGCGTTATTCTTATAGTATTACGATACATTTCTGCACATTAGTTTTCTTATATTGAAGTTTATGTTGATCGTCTTGTAAAATAAAATACAATGTATTGCATAATTCACTTTTGAATTATTTTATTTCCATTTTCGTCCCAAATCAGCAGTGAAATCACGTTAATGTACATGTGTATGAAAAGATTTCTGTTATCCGTCTAATCGGTTATCCGTCACAGGCCTGGTCGGAACGGGGGCGGTTGATCCAAGTTTTTCTGTATAGAGAAACCAACAGGAGTGGTCTCCCCTAAACTTTCTCGTATACTCCCTAACATATGTAGAGTAAAAAAATAAGCTAAAAAACACTAAAACGAACAAGAGTCCCTAACGCAATGAAGAAGAAAAAAAAATAAGCGAAACGTCACACCGAACGTCTTCTGCGAAAGAGCGTGGGTACAATTTGGCAGTGAGCCAAGATCAGTCGGGTCTTTTTTTTTGCGTCGTAGAATATTGAAGACAGCGAAAATGCAAACTGAACGCCTTTTTTTAAACCGATTGAGACAAAAATTGGACACAAATCTACAATTAAGGTTAGAAGGCCACATGCAAGATTCCATTTATCTAAGCCATTTCTTTTAGAAGATATCGTCTTCGTAAGTATACGATTATACAGACCAACAGACAGTCAACCCTTTGACGGATTTGGCCCTAAATTTTATACGGACCTACAATCCTGATCATAAAACTATGTACCAAATTTTACCCATCTAGATATTCATGTTTTTGAGTTATAGTGTTCACATGAGCGCGGACAGATGGACAGACAGACTTCCCGTAGACGGATTTTGTCCGTCAATAAATCATTCGAAATAAGGGTAAAAATAGGAAATTTGACAGAAACCTACAAATTATGTGTAAAGATCACATACCAAATTCCATCCCCTTAGCTCTAATAGTTTTCGAGTTATCGTGTTCACAGACAGACAGACATAATTCCCAAATTGTGTTTTTCGGATTCGGGGAGATCTGAAACGTGGGGATTTGTCAAAATCTCGAGTTCGAATTTTTTTAACGATTCCAATACTTTCTCTTTGTATGCTTCGTATACGAGAAAGTAGTAAAGCTTGATAAAACGCACTCTTTTATTCTCTCTCTGTATATCTTTACGTCATAATAAACTAGTAAACGTAAACTAGTCAAAGTAACAATTTTAATATCGTACAGGACAGTCAAAAGAAGTTCTAGAGCACAATTTATTTTTTGATAAGGGTCATCCTTAGTTGTTTTCGACCTACTGTCCAACCGAAGATGCTGTCAGGGTAATGCAAATGCTATAAAAAGCATGAAAATCAGCAAAACTGGACTTAACATAGATTACCTCTCAGGTAATGCGTGTCACATTTTTATGTCACTCTTTAAGTAAGACATTATTTTAAATGCATTAAAGGTGATAGGTAACATTGTCTGTTATATATTATTTAACTTCGCCTGTGAGACTCCACTCGAGTTTGAATCCCATAAACGCCCGGGCCAGAACCATTCTCAAGAATATACAGAAAAGTTCCGTTCGTACGTCTCTCTTTCATACGTCGTTTCACCACAATCCCGATGCATTCCTATTCATTGCAATGACGAAGTGCTTCGTTTATACGACCTACATCTTCGGTTTTACGTATACGGTTATAACTGCAATAAAGATGTCATGATTTTAAAATTATTCACAAGCGATGAATTAATAGAAGACAAATTGTTTGGTGCTTATCTCTTTTGTCAAAAGGATAGGGAAAAAACATTCGATGAAGTTAACTCAATTCATATTCTGTACCTAATACTCACAAGCAATCAGCACGTCCGAAGCCGGTTAAAGATTTTTTAATTAAATGCCTACCTGCATACACATAAATCCTATTATGCATAATTAGTACTCAAGATATGCGTAATTAGTACTCAAGATATGCGTAATTAATACTCAAGATATGCGTAATTAATACTCAAGATATGCGTAATTAGTACTCAAGATATGCAATAAAAGTGGGATTTTTAACATTTTTATGATAAACGTATACTTTTAGAATTTAATCATTGATTCCCATACTGTGTAGTATTACAATAGATATATGCATCTTAATATATATATAATATCATGATTTCTGTGAGGTATAAAAGTGTGATTCCAAAGAAGACAGCAGTCGTTGACATGAACAGTTTCTTTATTTGATTCGTAAGTTTCAGCTGATTAGGGTAGAATTTAGAATAATATCAAGCCATGATTGAAAATATAGACGTAAAGCGAAGTCACCGGCGACGAAGAAACAAGCCACGCCGAAACGGACGTCTGGTAGGAAGGCTGCATGATTTTGAAAAGAGGAAGTTGCAGCATCGCAGCTAGATTAAGTAGTATTGTAAAAGAGGGGAATTCCCGATTGTTAGAGTGGTTGAAACTGGATTTCAGCCAGTTAAAGTGACAGTTAATTGTATGTTAGAGCTTAAGTAGAAATAATTTTACGAATTAACCTTTGAGTAACCATTTTTAAAATTAGGAAAGTGTTAAATTATTACATATATATATATATATCTTAAAAAACTTTAAAATTAATACTTTTAAATGAATATGCATTAATTTGCATCAGCTTTGTAATAATCAAAGTTGCTTAGCAAAATTTCGATTATACGTCTTTTCATTTGTACGTCGTTTTACGCGAGTCCCTTGAACGACGTATAAACGGTGATTTACCGTATAAAATATATGTTCCTGGAGTTATCTTACATTTATATCCGCGAACTCATCAGAAATGTTTGTAATTCCTATGGCATGAAAGTAATGCATATATTTGTTACGCAAGGTATTGAAATGTATATGAATCAATAAGTAACGACGCGAGTGCAGGATTTCAAGAAACGGGTTAAAACTTCCTTTCGTTTATGATGAAGCAAGTCTCCCCTTCATGCTTCGGCATTAATTTTCCCTTTCTTCCCACTGGATGCGAACAATCATGATTCGACAGAAATTGTGGAAGAAGCAGAATGCACATAAGTAATATCGTGATACGACATGAAAACACGATTTTATCATGCTCCGAATTCGTATAAAAGGCATTATTCATGAGGCTAAACGCAAGGGACGATTCTCTCTATTTATTGCATATTCGTTCACTCTTTTTTTGGTGAACAGCCATTTTACAGAAGTATTTTTAAGTATACTATTACAAAATAATGTTAAAAATATTTTTGAATACTTGTTTTTATTCATGCTTAATATTACTGTACTTTTTTGCGCAGTGGCGAATCCAGAATTGGGCTGAGGTCATAAACATTTTGTATCGTCGTGACGAATGTCAAACCTCATGGCTTATGTAAACCAAAACACTTTAATTTTACAGACTTCCCTCACCTGACAATAAGAATCATAAAGAACACTTCGATACTTTCGATAATTTAATAAAAAATACAATGAAATAACTAGACAAAAAATGTTTTCGACTACGTTAACGCTGCAGTTGGAATGACTAGAAAATTAGGAAAATTTTCGAGCAATGTTGTCACTTTTTATTATTTTTTAGGAAAAGGGAAATTAAGAACAAACAGTTGTAGTGATTTTAAATAAAATCAAGAATTCTGGTTTAGCTCGGGGGAGGGGGACTGCAGCCCGATAGCCCCCTTGGATTCGCCACTGTTTTTGCGCAATAAATTTGTTGTTCAAAATATATATATATATATATAGATATAATCTCACTCAATTTTAAGTTAAATTCGAATATTATATATTTTAGAGTCTTAATGTATTCCAAAATCACTTTTCTTAAACTCCAGTTTCGTTTTGTTTCCCGCGCTGGAGGTATATTAAGGGGTCTATTCTGATACCCCCGGTTGGGAGTTGGTTGGGTTCCGTTGTTAACGTGCGGAACCCAACCCAACCGGGGGTACCAGAATAGACCCCTAAATCTCGCGTTTGGTATATTTATTACTAGAAGACTATTTTAATCGCTTTCACGTGCCCACAGAAAATCCTGACGGCATCTCCTTGCCGCCATACTTTCCCCCTAAAACATTTACGTAATTTACTAAAAATAGTTATTAGTTCCTTCACTTTGACCACGTGTCTATATGTTAAGTCCCTACCTGAGGAAATGCAGGGATTTTCTGTTCGCTTTTTTACTTGAAACTTCAGCGAAGATGCACTTATGTCTGCCACTCTCCCATAATAAATGAAAATTAGTATATAACTCGACCTGTGTTTTTCATTTAACGACTGCATCAAAGAAATCATTTTATATATAAATCAAATTTCAATGGAGAGACAAAAGGATGGAAAGTATTTCAGTAAAAAAGAACGGATGCGTCTTCAGGGAAGGTGAAATCCATACTAACCATAAAATAATTAGAAAAATCCCAACACTTTCTGCGAAGAGTGTTATATATATTTTACGGGCGGTGCAGACAGAACATATTTTCCCCTCGAGTACGAGTGGATATTACAAAAGATTTAGAGTTTTACCTCCTTCATGTATCGGCAGGAAGCTTAAATTATCCTACAAATCTGAATGTCGGAGGCAAACTATCATTTGACAGGAGAACGGTTACCTTTTGTTCTTTTCGACCCACAGCTACGAAGCTTTGCCCAACCAAATATGCGGGCGGAATAAGGCAAATACTTTAAAAACATCAAAATCAGCAAAATTGGACTTCAGAAAGTTTTCCTCCGAGGTACAAAAACAGTTTTATAACTCTATCCTATTGTATTTCAACCCGTGTGTTGAGTAAGTTTCATTCTAAAGAAAGACGTTAGCATTAAGAGACATTCATCGCTTTATATGTACTGTAGTTCCGCCACGAGAAAACCCCCAGACACCAGACATGCCTGTGGCGGGTGTTATGGAAACGGAATATTCCACTGCATTTTAGGGGTGAAGGAAAGGGCTTCATTTCATTTAGCGCAGCTAGAACCGGCGGAAGTCTCGTTTCGCTTTGTACTACGGTCACTAAAGAATTCTCGCCTTACGAAGTGCGCTTAGTTCGCCAAATGTTGCGGTGGATTTTATACCCGTTTACCCCCTTTCTTCGACTCGTCTACTTTCGGCAACCCTGTCCAGGGTTGTTCTCCTGGCGATAGGACAGTACGTCTGGGTCACATCTGACGTCGTGGGTTACAGGGCTTCACACTAGTGCGAAATAGAAGTTTAGAGAGTAGGGTGCTAGGCACTCATTTAGGCATTTTTATTCAACACCTTTATTTAATCCGACTTGCTTCATGTTTGTAAAGATGGAACTTTGTAATCGATTTTTCAAAACCATTCGATGAAAATACGACATGTTAATATTTTCAGAACTTAATCACAAGTTACTCGATTAGTACAATTAAATTTCGATTCCATACACGTGGCACCACCTGATAGTCAATTTGAGAAAAAAGATATCAAGATTCCTAATAATGAGTAATCAATCAAAGGCTAAAAGGTAGAAAATAATTAACATAAGTATAGTATATTAGTAAAAGATTGCTGTTAAAAGTGTTTTATTAAATTTATTCAGAAATATTGCCACAATTTCCTTTATTTCTTATTGTAATTTGAAAACTGGAGATTAATTAATCAAATTAGTTACATTTTTTACACGTTTTCATTCTAAAGGCTACATAGGCCGTCGTTGATAGCAATGAAGACTCGTCAGGTCAGAAGCAAACAGTGCTGCAAAAACTTTAGTTGGTACTGGGTTTTCCTGCTGGAAAACGTTTGAACAATGTTCAAATCCGGCATAGACTGATCTGTATTTTGTATATTCTATTGTTCGCTCAGCGAAAGCTGTGAAAATATGATTTTTTGAACATCTGCAACGTTCGTCTTCTCTCACCTATAATGATAATGATTGATCCTCCTTCCTAAACACAAAAGAATATAAAAAAACAATTAAAAAAGAACATACTATGCACAAAGCATAAAATATCAAACATCGCAAAAAGAATACCTTACATAATAAAATGTGAAAGAGAAAAGATAATGATAAATGATATGTATATAGAATGACAATAAAATTAAAAAAAATTAATAAAGTGATGAATTGGTTGGCTTTATAATCAGCCTTGAAAAGCCGTTGTTGTCATGGGAATACCGTGCAATTCTAGATTATGCCATCTGCGTGGATGAAGAGTTAATTTTGGCGAGAAAAGAAAATTGACTGACAAGAATCTGAGCTTTTGATTTGAGTGTTAAATGCAAACACTGCAGCTTCTTAGTTAGCATTATTTGAACAGATTTGTTTACGTTGCGGATGCGATGGTAGTATAATCATGGATGCTGTCGTCTGAACACGTTGAATGTGATAAAGGTTAGATTTTTTTTCAATTCGTTTTAAGTTTTAGTAATTGCTTGGGATTATTTCGTTAGTTAAGTAATGTTTTGCAAAGACTAAAATTCGAGACTTTGTTACTTTTATACGTCTTCTTGACAACTCGATAATTTGGATTACCGAAGTGAGCAAGTTCACGACTTTAGATTCGAAGAAATTAGATTTGGAAATGCTTTTTATAGTTTTTACGAATTTTCGGCGTCACTTTTATTAACAATAGTAATAAATCACTTAATATATTAGGTAATACTTAATTGAAAGTATTTGTTTTGCGAGTTGTATTTATAGTCCACTACTAAAAATATTTGTCATTCGTTTCTGAGCTTCCAATAGCAAATATCTTAAAATTTTAACAATATTGTTGTATTGGAAAGATATTTGATTAGAACTCATTTTAATGAAAAATTTCATCTAAGGATAACTAATTATTTTCGAAGTTTTTTAAATTTCTAGATCAAAACTTAAAAAACGACTTTGGAAGAATTTAAATAACGACTAAGATGATAAAATATGCACCAAATATTTGTTAATATCACATAGAAGAGTATTGCATAGTGAAACGTAGTTTGAACCCTTTGAAGGGCCATTTTTTCTAGTAGTGTTATAGTAAAATGGTTGTGGGACTGAGATTCATTTAATAAAAAGAAATTCATTTAGCTTATTCGATAACATTCATTTTTTGTTGATTAATTTTGCTAATTAATAATTAATTATGAAATCCAAACACTTTGTTATGGTTTTAGAAAAGAAATTGGATCATCTCTGTTTTTGTTTCATCGAAAAAATTAGCGAGAACTTATGCCAACCTTAAAAAATGTAATTAAAAATTAATGAATTTCGTGGTAAGTATACTTGCCACGGCCTTATAATGGGTTAAACTGATTTGTTCATAAATAACCAACTACTAGGCGCCATTTTTATCTTAACCGTTCAGTTTGTTTTCGGTCGCACTGAAACAATTACTCGTCAACATATTTTTCAGTGACTTATTTCGTGCATCGAATATAATATCATATATCCTCATTACATTAATAGATTTAATCTATTGAAATCATGTTCCGGCAAAGTACAGAGTATTGTACTGCAATATCTTTTATTTCTTGCACCATGAATTCATCGACGCGAAATTGTTAAAAACAACTGTTTCTCAAAAAAAAAAAAAAAAAAAAACCAACCAACAAAAAAACCCCCAACGAATAAATAGTTTTTTTCTTCAGCTAGAGCAGAGGTTCTCAACCTGTGGTATGCGTACCATGGGGGTACGCGAAGGACCATTTAGGGGTAAGCGAAATCAAAGCTTTTAATGGCGGAGACGAGAAAAGACAAGGGATTAAAAAAGTTAAAGAATTTTGCTTCTCCAAGTGAATACTCGCTATTTAATAACTATACCACTTGAATAGTTGATTATAACGAAGTGTAATTTTTAGCCATCCTCGTAATTTAGTGTGAAATTATTAGAATTCGGGTTTCATTTGCTTTGGCGTCGAACAAATACTATTGTAAAAATGGAATAAAATGTAAAATCAAAAATAAGTTCTGCAAATGCTATTAATTCGAGTCATTTCACTTGTAAGCTAACCTTAACATTATTGATAAAAAGTTCTGTGCATAGACGGATGGTTGTGTGTGGGTATGATAGTGGGGGGTGCGCGAAAACAAAAGGAATAATCAAGGGGTACGCGAGGGGAAAAAGGTTCGGAACCCCTGAGCTAGAGGGAAAAAAAAAACAGTTTACATATGCGGTTGCAATGGCCTGGTGGTAAGGCCTCACCTCCGTTAGGCCTGGTGCACACTAGCCGATTCGTGTCGTTGAAGCTATAAAAATAACAATAGTAATCCCCATCCCCCCTGTGTGTATCCACAGGGGGCATGTGGATTACTATTGTTATTTTTATAACTTAACCGACACAAATCGGCTTGTGTACACCGGGTCTTAGGGTCACGCTTCCTCTCTGATGTGTCTTGGAATTCCGAAAATAGCCCCTTTGTTGTTTCCAAAACGGAACGTTAATAAAAACTAAACTAAACTAAATTCTCATTTCCTTTAAATAGATGCTTAAACGTCCATAATATCAAACTCATAAGATAATTAATTTCTGTCATTAACATTCAAAATTAAAATCTTTCCTGCATTTCAAAACACCTTTTTCCCGCAATTTGTTTAAAAGAATAGTGTCTTTATGAACAATTTACAGCTTTCATTGTGATCCTTATCCAGTGGAAATTAATTTTTTTTGGAAGTTTTGTTTCATTATGAGGATTTCTTCCGCGATGAAAAGATTTTGTAAGCTTAGTTTCCACGCAAAAGTGCTTACTAAACATTCCGCAAATTCCTTTCCAGCAAGTACAGCTCCCTGAGAACAAGATTATAGTTCCAAACTTTCAAAAATAGGTGGGAATCGATTTATTTCATGTTCTTATTCATTCTCGAGTTAGGAATCAGTCGATTTTAAGAGTTCAAGTTTTTATCACATTGCAGAACAACTTTTTTTGGAATCCCATTTAACGACTTCAATTCTGTACCTTTCCTCTGCAAAGTAGCGTGAAAGTATTCTGAGTTACGATTCCAGTTAACTTTCATCCCATGAACTCTGATAAGTATTAAAACAGAGTTTTTACAGGTGGTTTCAACTAACTGAAAACCTTACGCAAAAGTATGACACAGTTGTTGCCGACATGTAAAATCTGAAATGCCAAAAGTAATTGCAGAACCTCAAACAAATGGATCATTTCTCGCTTAAATGCTTCCATTAATCTTCATTCATGCACAATATTATTCATTCGAGAAAATAGTATGATTTCATATCTACATGAACTTGTTGCGTTTCTGAAGGATATCTGCAATAAAATCAATAAATTCAATTTTTATGAAAAGAAATCAGACGACTATCTCGAAACGCTGATTAATTAATTCGCTTTCATTGTTTTAACCCCTTAACTGTTTTCGCAACTATTTAATAAGATGTCACCTTCTGTTTTGGGAATGCATTGTCATTTTAATTCAGCTGAGAACCTAAAGGACAGTTGAAATGTTTATGGATTCCACGTAATATCTGTCTCGGATTATGGCATCTGTGGATGTATTTGTGTGTTTAAAATTGCGATAATTCGATGTACGCACAGGGTACGGGTAAATAAGTTAAGGGCTGGGCCGCACCGAGGTGATCCTGCGCCCTTGGCAAAACTGTCAAAGCTGCGCCCCTCCCAACACTACTTGCTACGTTTTATTTAATTTTTCTTCGGCTCTATAATCCAGCGCCTCGGAAAATAAATTCCTGGAAATATTTTTTCCACACAAATTCAGCATATTTAAAAATAAGTTTAATAAAAATGGTGTACCCTTGGAAAATAATACTTTCACGAACTACATTGCTGCAAAAATACTGTAGGCAGCAAAATAATTGTATCATTGCAGTAAATAAATTACAAAAATGCATTACTTCCTCTTAAAAATGAGTTCAGATACATCTTTACAATAAAATTTGCCTATTTCACGGCCAACATATTTAAAAGAAATGAAGTTTTGATGCCACTTTAGTCTAGGCAACGGCAACGTGGTTTGGATTACGGAGTTACGCTTTGTGAGAAAAGTTCACTTGCATCTATCTCTACATCATAATTTAGAAAAGGGAATTTAATTAAAGAAGTTGACATAACAAAGCCGATTCAAATTGGCAATTCCCCCCTACTTATCATTAGATTACAGGATCGCAGAGGGCAAAGTACTGGCATGCGGGCTTCCTCACACATCCGAACGGGCCCCCCATAGAAACAAATACCTACAAACGGTAAATAAGCAAGACTTAATGATTAACGAGTATACTACAGCAGCTCTTGACTTTTGGCTAATCATTTAGTAAGTAGTGTGACATTCCTGTCTGTCGCGATTTGAAATCCCTCCTCTCCTCCCTTGAGAATTATGCCTGTTGTGACTTCCGGCTGCTTGATCACGTCACGTGTCATTAGGAAAAATTCACTTCTAGCCCCCTTCTGTAATTTAGATTACCGAGAATGTGTGAGTTTTGAATTCAGAGAAAATAAATGTAAAAAAATATAGTTCAACTGAAACCGGGCCACATTTGCCATAAATGTGGGAATTGCGTTTTTCCCTGCGTAACTTTCTCTTAAAATTTAATCATTTAAGTTCTAGTTTTAATCCTTCCTTATAATATTTTTTTCCCACACTGCCGAACAAGCACATTTGAATAAACGCTGTCATCAGAAAGATATCGGAAGATAACGATCACGCGCTACCGTCTCACAGACCACGTGATTCGCGTGGGAGTTCCGCCTTTAAAGTATAGAATAATATTCAAATTATCAGGAGAACGCTTTGAACCTTCAACCAGGGAGGGTCCACAAACGCGATGCGCAGTAGGTCTTTCCGCGCATGACGTCTTATTGGGACAGATTTCGAAACTCTCCTCTATTTTACTCGATTTCGAATTGAATAAATATATTCCATCCGTAAGAAACGTTAAAAATAACAGATTAATGGTTCGTTATTGCATCTCATTATTGCATTTCTTTTACATCACAAGACTGCTTTTTATTGCTTATAAATTCCGCGACATACTTTATCAAAAATTACATATTTATCAAAAAATACAAGTTAATTTTAAGGAATTTTTCACAGATATTTGATTTCATTTTTTACTACATGAAGTAACTAAAAGACTATTATTTTAACGAATGTGTAATTTATAATTGCAAGTAAAATTAATCTTAAGGTATCCGACTACGTTCGGAGGCCTTTTTTTTAAATAATGATATTTGAAGCAATATTTTTGTATTTTTATATGAAATTTATGTTAAAACTTAATAAATCATAGAAAAAAGTTAAATTAATTAAATATATTTTTAAAAATTTGAAAAAACTTAGATTTTTTTGCACTAAATTTGACCTTTTTTCAAACACCCTCGTTCAAAAAGAAATGACCAGAATGATAAATCCTTTAGCATATATAATCCTTCTACTATTGGCTAGGTCCTGAAGCAAAAGTTTTGCAATGTATCTAAAAACATGTAAATTATAAGAGTTTTAGTGTGAAATCATGAATTCTTAAAGAAATTTGGCCTTTTTTCAAACCTTAAAAGATACATAACTTTTTAATGGAGCATTATTTCACTTATATTTTGGTTCGTTACCTAGACAATATAATAAATAATATGTATGCCAAATTTGAGGCGGATATTTTAAGTTGAATTTTAGTAATCGTGTTTGAAAAATGAAAATTTTGCAAAAAATCAGATTTCGAGAAAAATGAGTTTAAAGTTTATGTTTTTAATTTACAATGAGAAGAAAAAGGAATTTTTCTTCAATACTCCCCAGTTTTGTAGGCTAGTCCTTAGTTTTTGCCAGCTTAGCACATTTTTAAAAATTTTCTGATTGGAAATTTATTTTAGTCGTTTTCTTGAGCCTTATGTGTAATTATCGTTTTCTATCATTCAGCCGCTATCGAAAGATTTGAATATTGTTTTTCAGTCAAATAACTTTATAATGCCTATTAGTTGATCTAGAGATACTTTTAGTGATTGATATTGATCATAAGTACAATTTATGTACTTTTCCTACGTTTATTATCAAAAATTACATCATTAACGGAGAATCAAGATACTGCAATGATTCAAAATTACCTAAATTTACAACAATGTCATAGAAAACAAAAAATTCACACTGAAAATCTTTCAAAATAATACCTGGTATATGTAAAATAGTTTAAAACAAAAATAAACAATAAAAGTTAAATATTTTAAGTAAAAACAATGAAAAATGCTTTTTTATCGTATTATTTATCACTCCATTTTCAACTGTCAAGTTCTACTAAAATGTCTCTAATTTCACTTCTGATCATCATAGATGTAAAATAAAAACTGTTTTGAAAACTAAAAATAATAGGCTTTCAGATAAGACATTTAAAAAAAATTATGATTTTCGGTCAAAAATGGGTTTTCGAACGTATGCGGATACCTTAATTCAACCAGTGTTTTTAAAAAATCATCCAGTGTCTCAGATAAATTTGTTTCTAAGAATTATGTACCATACGCCGTAATTATTTCTTTATCTCTTACATGGAGATCATATCAGAAAGATCACAGAATTTTATTAAAACTTTCGATTAAACACTTATTTATTCTTTCGTAATTTGTGATTCTTTACTGACTGCCTTTAAACTTCGACCATGTAAAGAATAGACTGTAACTCACATTTTACATTGAAGATTCGGTTCTGAGGGCAATTAGGGGACCGTGTAGGGATGAATACAAAAACTTTTTGGCCCACCCCGCTTCACAAAATACTGCTAACAAGATGAAACTTCCAGAAATGGTTATGTTTAATGTGCATAATATTTACAGGAATTTTCGTAAACTCAGCACAAATATTTGGGAAGATTTAAAGGTTTTCTTAAAAATCTCAAATTTTCCCACCTGTTTTTTGCTTATAACATACAGAATTTTCTGTTATATTACACGAAATTTTTTTTCAAAATCAAAAAAAGCATTTTGTAAAAATTTATTAATAATTTTTGAATATTACAGGAATTATGAGCACTTTTAGGAAATAATATTTCACTGCGCATGCGCAAAACATAGTGTAATTTTTCTTTGATAACTTTAAAGCCAGATATATAGGGCAACTTATATAAAAAAATCAGTTCAATATCATTTGTATTCAGAAAGATATCGGCATTACAACGAGCGGAATTTTAGCTCCTGTCGAAGAGAAGCTAAAATATGAGGGGGTGAACAAAAATTGAGATTTTTTAAACTTATATCTTTAAATAGTTATATTGAATTGTATAGTGGTTAGAATTTTCTGATTACCCATGAGCACTTGTAATATTTGTAACGAATAAAAAAATATATATTTGTAGAATTATTAAAATATTTTAAGAAAAGAAATTAATTAGATAAAAAAAGCGTTCGGCCATAAAAGAAATATATTTAAAAATATCGTTAATTGTAACAATATGTAACTTGTTAATAATCATGTAAATAATATAATTAAAGTAATAAAATTTTGTTATTAGCTGGAATTCAAGTTATGCACGTAATTGATAAGTGTTCATGGGTAGAATTTGCTGAATACCCATGAAAACTTATCGATTACATGCATGACTTAAATTCCAGCTAATTAGGCACTATAAATAACAAAAATTTTATTACTTTAATTATATTATTTACATGATTATTAACAGGTTGCCCTATATATCTGGCTTTAAGGTTATCAAAGAAAAATTACACTATGTTTTGCGCATGCGCAGTAAAATATTATTTCCTAAAAGTGCTCATAATTCCTGTAATATTCAAAAATTATTTTCCAAATTTTTACAAAATGCTTCTCTCACATATTGCCATCTTTTCTGTAAGTTTCGTATAATATAACAGAAAACTCTGCATGTTATAAGCAAAAAACAGGTGGGAAAATTTGAGATTTTTTAAGAAAACCTTTAAATCTTCCCAAATATTTGTGCCGAGTTTACGAAAATTCCTGTAAATATTATGCACATTAAACATTACCATTTCAGAAAGTTTCATCTTGTTGGCAGTATTCTGTGAAGCGGGGTGGGCCAAAAACTTTTTTGTCTTCGTCAGTTTGTACACGATCCCCTAATTGCCCTCAGAACCGAATCGTCAATGTAAAATGTGAGTTATTATCTATTCTTTCTTTACATGTCCGAAATTTAAAGGCAGTCAGTTAAACCATTCCGGAGAAATTATAAAAAATGTGAAAATCTGCAAGTGGCCGGATACTTTTGGGCATATAGTGTAAATGAACAATTTGGATTAAGGGAGGCTTCCAAAAGTAGCAACTTTCTTATGTTGTCTATTTTTCATATATAATTTTTGACTAACTCCCAACATTTAATATTGAGACACTTTTTTAAAAAATATTCTATATCAAAATGCTAAATTAAGCCAATTACAAATAATAAGGTCTCCATTTTCCCTCACGGATCCTCTTGGCAGACAACCCGATGCGCTTTTACTTGAAAATGTTGCTAATATTAAAATGCTTCGCGTGCATTTTTGTATACGCCACTGCCTATCTATCCCAGAGAGCATCATGTTGGCAAATAATAAGCAATTTTATATAACAGACAGAGTTACACCTTATTTAGTTTTAGGCTTATCTGTTTCTCTTAAACTACAATTATACCTCATTACGGTGCAGATATTTTGAATATGACAAAACATAACCCCAGCAAATTTTAGGAAAAGAAGGACGGAGGCATTTTTCCGACAACATATTGTTGCAAATGTCTTTCTGTGGGTGTATGGTGTAAACAGTCCAACACGCAGGATAATGGAGAAGGAAGGTTTATTCACAAATATGCAGGAAAACACGATACAGGAAACAATAGTTCTTGCGCAGATTACCAGACAACAATTCAGAGGTAATAACAGTTAAGCACTTTGTTATCTAACAACACAAACAGTCAACAAATAACTAGTAACGACAATAACTGCACTTTTAATAGCGCTCATGCTCACCAGCTTCCTAGCTCGCACTACGGACGAACTATAAAGACTTTCGCGCACCAAGGCGATCCCAGTCGATCAACACACACTCCGTCATCCAAGCGCTCTCCTTATATAGTCTCCCGCGGCAGGCCGTGACGTCACATGAAATCATCTAGTACATTCAAGCGAATCTCCTCTGCTAATAGAAATATCGAGGAGATTCCAGCATCTTTGAGATCCCATATTTCGTCGCCAAATTTGTCGCCAAAGTCAGGTGTTCAGACGTGGCTGCTGTAGGTCATCTCATACTTACCCCTGTAAAACTCTCTTCCCAACCATAAGACTCACATTGTTGGGAAGCGACTTTCCATGTTTGTAACAATATGTTCCATTTGCCTTTTAATGTGTGACATGAAATAGAATTGTGGCCACTACAGGTCAAGCATTTCACAATTTGTGGAGTTTACTGAAATCTGTCTTAATTTTTTTCCCAGCTGTAAGAAAAACAAGAAAAAAATTGATGGGAGGCTGCCTTTTGAAACAGCCGCCGATGTTAAAGGCGTAGGACTACTTTACTCGTGTGACCCTTTTGTTTCCCGAAGTTTCTTGTAAGTTTTTAAGTTTAAGTAAGTTTTTTTTGTAACTTCTGTTGTTACCATTTATCTCTAAAATAAGACATTAGTTATGTTTCTAACATTTGTAGTTACCGAGATATAGAGGATTGCGTCACCAATTCATGGGTATTTTTTCCAACTTTGCGACTCGGTATTCGCTGAACTACAATTCCGATTTTCAATTTTTTTATAACTTCTGGTGTTACCCTTTATCTCTAAAATAAGACATTAGTTATGTTTTTAACATTTGTAGTTACCGAGATATAGAGGATCTCCCATACCAAGTTTTGTGGCGTTTTGGCGTGTGAATAAATTTCCTTCCTGAGACCCCAATGGGAGAAACGTAGTCCTACGTTAAGAGATACCATATAAATGCTGAAGAAAGACAAAATTACACGCGTGGAAAAAAAAATCAAATATTCTCATGCATGTGATCATTATAACACATCGACAAATGCCGCTGCTTCAATTCAAGTAACTAATTTGAAAATTCACTAACATTATTGGCTGATTTTCAAACTCTTAACAGACTACGATTTTGATTGGTGGAAACAGAAAATCGCACCATCGCGCAACACGCGATGTAATGCACATAAATTCTTCGAAATACTTTCAGTCCAAAATTTTTTTTGAAGTTGTGAGTTTGATTTTTTCTCAGTTCAAATTTGTAAATCTAATCCATAGTAGCCTCGAATTTAAAATAACATGGATCAAAATTTTGCAATCCCTGCTGTTGCTACTCTTCCTCTGCAAAGACCAGCAATCAATGGTAACGTCGTCTTGCAAGCCATTTTGCATCTCCAGAAGCTCAACGGCTGCTCGGTGAATGACCTCAAGAAATATCTCGCCAGCCAGCATGGAATCGATCGCCAAGCCTTGGATGCAGTCATCAAGCCTGTTATGAAGATGGCCATGGACCGAATCATCCTCAAAAATCTTGGCGATACCGGGAAAGTGGCCGAGTGCAAAAGACGCAAAAAGTCTTCTGGGGGCGGCAAAAATCGCAGCTCTTCTGGAGGCAAGAAAAGGAAGAAGTCCGTTGGAGGCAAGAAAAGGAAGAAGTCCTCTGCAGGAAAAAAATCTGTTGGAAAGCGACGAAGGAGGAAGTCCAAGAAAGGCACAGCAGGTGATGAATAAGCTGAAGATCAAACAGTGTTCAGATGCGACTTGCAGATCACCAGTGACTAATCTACTAGGCTTGAAGCTGTAATTCAGTCAGTGAGAAATCGAATGTGTTAAGCCGTAATATCTCGTTCCTTTTGTTAGAGATACAATAAACAGATAGATTAAACATTTATCTGGACCAGTTTTTTGAAGTGAAAATTCGGTTGAAATCTAGAAGTTGGTACACATTCTTAAATGGCGCCAAGTCGCCAAAGCTAATACACGTAATACCTGCATATAGCTTTGGCGACTTGGCTCCAGTGATATGCAGCTTTCAACATATTGCTTTGGCGATTTGGCAGCGTTTTAAGAGTGTGTACCAACTTCTAGATTTCAACCGAAAATTCAATATGACATTAAGAAATTTAAATGTTCCTGAATTTTTTTTCTGAAAGTTATACTTATTGTGTTATAATACTGTGTTAGCGATGAGACGATTTAATATGGCGTTGGCTTCTGCAGGTATAAGAAATTCTAAATTTTATACCAGTAATCTCAGAATGTTGAGTAAAATTTTAGCTAAAATTTATATGGCAATGGCTTCTATTGGCAATTAAGTTAATTCGGGTGAAATCTAGAAGTTGGTACACACATTTAAAATGGTGCCAAGTCGCCAAAGCTAATACATGCATTACTTTCAGTAGCTTTGGAGACTTGGCGTCAATGAAGTGCAGTCGTCAAGTTATTACTTTGATGATTTGGCGGCATTTTAAGATTGTGTTCCAACTTCTAGATTTCAACCGTTAATTCTTATACATCATGTTGATTTGAATGTACTGACAGACAGATTATATCGGGCAGTTCCCAACGACTGTTCGGCAAAAGTTAAGTTTAGGGTACGGAGCCGTTCCTCTTCGCTTTGCATCGCCTACTTTTTGTCGCCAAAGGCAAGATGGTTTGGCGATGCGAGGACATTTCTTTTGGGTGATCATGAACATTTTATTGTTCTCTTGCGTACGCGAACGGGGCAAATTTTTTTAACTTAAAAAAATATCAGCGGCTTCGCTTTCAGCAAAGCCGGAAACTAGTAGCTTCACTTCTTCATTGAATGTTAGGAATCTACCTTCTTTTTAAAAATTCTGTGCACTGTCAAAATTAAAACCGTAAAATTCCAAACGAAATATGGTACAGCTTTGATATACGGTATCACTGGCGTCAATTCTGTTTTGGCGACTTTTTTTAAACAGCTTCAATATAGAACCCCATTGGCGATATTTTGTTTTGGCGATGCGATGTTCGGTTAGGCGACAAAAAGTCGCCAATAAGAGATTATCGCCAGTCATGCCGTATATCAAAGCTGTTCCCGAAATATGCAAATTCTATTAAATGGTCCAATAAAATTAAATTAGCGCATAGCTGACCAATCAAGACGAAGCTACGATAGTCCAGTAAAATGGTACATTTTGGTATGCAAAAGGTCGGGTAGTTTTGATTTTTGGATATGTTGTTAGTGTTGGGCGCGTGTCGTAAAATCCAAGTTTTCGACCTCGTCACGCCAAGGTGCGCCACTGCACGCCACTTGAACAAAATATCAAAATTTTGGATCTTTTCTAAATTTTTTCACAATATCTCCAGAACGGTTGGTTTTACAGAAAATATTATCTTTCACAATTTTAAAGTAGAGTAAATTTGTCCCAGTTTGAGCCCAAAATCAGCTCTGTAACTTAAATAGTGACCAAGACACAGGCTTCCAAAAAATCACGATTTTCTCAAAAATTTATGAAAATTGTCATTTTTCGTCAATTTTTGTTGAATATATCCTAAACTAATATAAGGTGTTCAGAGCATACGTCATATGGAACAATTTTAAAGGCGAGTAAATTTGTTTTAAATAAAGCATTATAGGATGTTTCTACGAGTTATATTTCAAGATATGCAGTTGTTCAACGAAAGAACGGTTTAGAAATTTTTGACATAAAACAATTAAATAGTCTCAAAAAATATGTACTAAGTTTATATAACAAAAGTTAAAACTTGGGCAGTAGTTGTTAGGCATAAAACATATAATATATGTTATTTAAAGTTTTTGCCTTTTTGACGGGCCAGGACGGAAATCTTCAAGCTCTGTCTGCTGCTCCTTGCCCTCTTCATCCAGCTGAAGATATAAATCTTCTATATCTTCGTATATAAAGTTATTTATTGACGATGGCGTGTCGTCTTCACCTTCAATGCTGTCCTCAAGTAGACTGATGTCTGACACGTTTTCGCAAGCTTCTCCCAGAGAACAAGTGCACAGGGAAGAACATATAAGACCTGCTTTCCGGCAACTACAAGCATTCTTGCACCTTTTCTTGCAGTTGCAAGATATCATTTTCAAGAGGGATTCAGGAGCTGCATCCCTTTCCATTTTGCGTGGGGAGAGGCCGAATCGGGTAGGTACCCAGCCCCATTCAAGAGGATTTTTCTCATGTCCTAGCCACTTCTGTATCTGAAGGTAAGATCTTAAGGCATGAAATCATGCTGCATCTACGGTTGGGGGTAAACGTGCTAGAGTGGACCTTGCTTTAGTTGCTGATTGGGTAAACAGCGTGTAGCCAAGTGATTGAGATCACATGCAGAGGTTCTGGGGTTACCTCCATATAAATGAATCAGAAAAGTTTCGCCTGCCTTAGCCACTTGGTCAATGGTAGCTTCTGAGTTGAAAAATACTTGTATTTTTTTGTTCCAGGTGTCGGTTTTTTTTCTAAAAAGCAAAATTTTGTTTTCCCATGGCCGAATAGTGCACTTGAAGTATCACACCCACTGAAAGCGTGAACTAACAAAATCATTCTCCTGAATTTGTATTTAAATGACGTTGTGGAGTATAACACATCAGGCGTCCTCCCTTTTCCACATTTTCGGAAGTACAATTTCTCTTTCATTGGAGCTAACTCCATTAGAAGGACTAAAAGGTCGATGCCTTCACCAACAACAAAAATATTGTCATACTGAAATTTAACAGAAGCAGCAGTTTCAACAATTAGTACGTTTGCATCCTCTACTGCCTGTTTAACTGTTACATTTGCTTTTTGTAAACTTTTTCAAGAGGTCAATAAAACGCATCTTGTTTCTTTCATTTGCTAAAAATCGTTCTTGAGAAGTTTCTGGACATGTGGCTTCATTGAAGATTATCTCATGTGATGAATGTAAGTTTGCTCGTCGAATGCGTTCTGCACTTTTGCGCTATTTCCATTCACATCAGAAGGATATCCATCAAACACTAAGGCTACGTTCGATTCATAATGTGTTTGTAAGTATGTCAGATAACTCTTAGCAATGTCCTCGAAATTCATGTTCCGCTGCCAAACAATTTTGTGAAGTAAATGGCCTCCATCCACCACTACAAAATTGTTTTTACCTTGGACAGCATCAATTTTTGTTGGTGTGAACGCTGAAAACAGAGACGATTTAGTTCCCTTTCGCATTCCCTCTTCATTAAGCAGTGGCAAAGGGAAAGGTGACAGTTCAAATGTGAAAAACATTTTCAAGTCTTCATCTGACTATTTGATTACACAAATTCTGTGAAAGAGGGTTAGTGGGTTCACAGTAATTTTTTCTTTCCCAATTTTAGCACTGTTGTTAACAGAAGCAAGTGTAATGACTTTATCTTTACGCTTGCATTTAACGTTTCCGAAGTTGCCACCAACAATTCTGGAGATTCCCTCGCAACCAAGTTCGTGAGACAAGTAACAATTAACATCCGCCGTTCCTATTACACCACTGCTTATTGACATCAGCACATCATTTATGGGGAATGGTATGTGTTGAGAAAACCACCTTATGTTAGTTTAGGACATATTCAACAAAAATTGACGAAAAATAACAATTTTTATAAATTTTTGAGAAAATCGTGATTTTTTGGAAGCCTGTGTCGTAGTCATTATTGAAGTTACAGAGCTGATTTTGGGCTCAAACTGGGACAAATTTACTCTACTTTAAATTTGTGAAGGATAATATTTTCTGTAAAACCAACCGTTCTGGAGATATTGTGAAAAAATTTAGAAAAGATCCAAAATTTTGATATTTTGTTCAAGTGGCGTGCAGTGGCGCGCCTTGGCGCGACGAGGTCGAAAACTTGGATTTTACGACACGCTCCCAACACTAACAACATATCCAAATATCAAAAGTACCCGACCTTTTGCACAGCAAACCCCTATTTTCTGACGGATTTAATGAACTACGAAGCGCAAAACTCCAATTTAATGATGTGCGCGTCAGACACTAATTTGAACGTCACTGCGCAACCAAAACAAATGTAAACACATCGCTAAACCGTCTTCCGCTTGGCCTCAAAAAGTTGGCGACGCAAACTGTGGAGAAACGGCTCCGTACCCTAAATTTAACTTGAACCGACTGCTCTTTCATTTAGAAAAAACAATTTTAAAAATCTAGACTCTATTTTGCTAAGATCAATCCAAATAGACCTCAGTATCAACATATTTTTTAATAAGTTGCGTTTTCATTGACTGCTCAGTTTAGATGATGAACTTTCTTGCCTGCAATTTCGTACTTAACGATACTTTTCCGTTGGCGGGGCCCCAGCCCAAAACGTGCCAAACCTAGCTATAACTTTCATGAACGTCTCATAGCGACGCGTGTTGGCGCTAACGAAAAAGTGCCAACATTCAAGATTGCGAGATTGGCGGCGATTGAGACCTCGCCAACGGAAAAGTGTCTATTTCCTCGTTAGCACAAAATGCTCTACAATATTGCTACGATATCTTCAAGATATTGCGCGGCATTTAGAGTAACGATTTAGAACGTCGCGGAGATATCGCACAATATCCTGCGCTAATAGGATTTACTAATTTTCCATAAACTGGTAGACTTTCCAGTGCTATGCACTTCTTTTCTGATTGTGAATCAGTAATGGAAAAAAGACGTTATAGTTTCAGATCGTTTTAAATGAAGACTAAATGAAGTCGTTAAAAACAAATAATAAATCCAGAGAGATGATGGCAGAATTTAAATTATTGAGCTCGAATTTTAGTCCTGAGTCGGTTTGAGTCATGAAGTTGAGAGAATATCTAATAGAGGCTGTGGAGGTTCACAAAATTATCTGAAGATTTAGAGTGGCTTGAGTGTGAGAGACCATTTTTTTGCGGAAAACGGATGTCTAACCTTTCCAGTATTGAATGTGGAGAAGTATTCGTTAGCTATAGACTATCTGAACGGTTTTAGCTCAGGGTTAGCGTCAGTGGGGAGTCCGAAGGGGGTCAGGGCCCCCTGTCGGGGATGCTGTGCCGCCCCGTACGGGCAAATTTTTATACCCCGTTCACGCAACGGGGTATTCAATTAGTAGATGAATAAAAATCCAAAAAAAATTTGAAAACGTCGTCATTATGCCTCTCCCCTTGTACAGCAGGTAATGTGACCCTGTCGGGGAGACCCTGTCCCCCTCCTGCCGGGCGAACTTGAACGCCATTCCTGGAAATACCATATTGCTATTTTTATGTTTTGCTTCTGATCATGCTTATGTATGCAGATAAAAGCCCATGTATGCGAGCGTAGGTGACTGCCCGCGTTCTACACGATAGACAGTTGAGCCTAGAGTTACAAATCTGGTACAAACAGACGGTGAAGGGTGGGAATCTACACCTCAGAGAATTCCTATTTTTTAAATTTTAATTAACTTAAAATCAAGCAAGAATTTGAGATTTTTCAGCGATAACAGCTGAAAATATTATCACAAAAAATGTTATACCATCTTAAATTTAAAAAATTACCTTTCAAATGATGCAATTTTAATTGTCGTGCAATTTTTTCCTAAAATTTGACAATTTTTTAAATATATTTTTAAGCATAATTTTGAACAATAGTTTACAATGTTGTAATGAAAGCCAAACCAATTTCATTGATTAATCAAATCCTTAAATCTAATGTTTCTCTTATATTAAAAAATGTGATATAACAACTTTTATATCTATTATTATAATATAAAACCTTCTTTTGTTATAAGGATATGCAGTTCATTTCCGTTGCTATTCCAGTTTTTTTAGCCTTTTCTTTCTGTTAATTCTTTGTTACTTCAAATAAATTTATTTTTTGGATAGATGTGTTGTATTATTTTGATAGATTTACATTTTATTGATCTGGAGGTCATGCCATTTATTTATTTTTTATAATTAGGTTAAACATCCAAATTATAATAAGATAAATAATGTCTAATAATTTTAATTTATTTAAATTATGTATGACCAAAATAAAAATTAATCTTCATTCAATTTCATGATTTTAAAGGGCCATTCTGCCTAGGACTTGTTTAATAATTAAATGTAAAGATCCAAATCATTGATGAGATGCATAACATACTGCCTCAAAATTTAGTTCAAATGCTAATATATTTCCTGCCCACTGCATTTCTTTTTTTTGTATTCGTAATTTCTTGATCTTTTGTCACGATCAATGCTTTCAGCTTACGAAAATAAGTAAACGTATTTAATGTAGGTTGAAATAACTAATGTACATTTAAATGAAATGAATCAGCTGGTCGCTGAAGGTGGCTAGTATTCAATACAACAAAAGCAATATAAAAATAAATAATAATTTGAGATCACATTTTTAAAAATAATTTTTCACAAAAAAAATGCAAGTATTTCTTTCTGCGCCCACTCTCTGATGACTAAAAACAGAAATGCCACATTTCCTCCCAATTATTTGCCTCTAAAGAAGAACCACAGATCACCAAATAAGGACGAGGCCCTTAATCCTTTTTTACAATGTTGTAAACATTATAAAATAAGCCCTCCTCTCCCCTTTCCTTTCGGGCCTTTTGTCGCCAAATTACATGATTTTTTTGCCTCCTTTGTCAGGGAGATTCGAAGAATATTTTTAGACGAGTTCGCTTCTCCATCAGTTTTCGGTTGTAAAATGAGTTGCACAGAAAGAAAGAAAAACATGTCGCTGACATTTCTAGCAAGGATCACACCCTTCTTGCAAAGGTGGACCCCCTCGCCTTGCCGGGTGCCTGCGGGAGCAATACAGTCTAAGTACCCATTGCGGCATCAGTTTGTAGCATAAAACTACTTGCTATTTTGTTTAAGAAAAGGAGAAGAAAGTTCTCGCCTTTCTCTCTCTCTCTCTCTAGATGGGATCAACTCGCCACCATACATGCTAGCAACTTGACCAGTCCGCCACTGGACACAACAACTAATATCTTTCGTAATGTTTAATGAGCCACAGAAGACTTATTCTCGAATTCTTTTTTATTTACACAGCAGATCGCACCAATCTAACTCTTGAATCTTGTTTTTTTAAATGGCCATTTTCGCGTCCCTTTCTGTCTGCGCAATTGGCGGGGGCCAATCTCGCCACCCCTTGGTACGGCCCTGGTTAAGGGGTTAAGCAGAAGAACATGGACACAGTTTTAATAACTTTGTTCATACTGTTCTGCTTAATGCTAGCAGACGATTAATAAGAAATAGATTTTTATAATTTTACTCGAAATTTATTTTTTTATTTCTCTTGTATATTATTTTACTTGTTGTATATTATTACGAAGATTTATTTTTTGGCATATACTGCTGCCATTCACATAAATTTACAAGCTGATATCTTGCCGACGATTTATTTAAACATTTTTACCGATAAAAGTTATTCTGCTGTCAGAAGATGTAGCTAGTTTGTTTATAATTTTGATGATTTTATTTCTAGATTTTGAGCAAGCGATAAATATTTACAGCCGTTTTAGCAAACTTTATCACGTTCGAGTGTGGAACACTTTAAAAGCATAATATTTTTAAAGATAATTTTTTTTAATTCCAACGAATTATCAACAAATCATCGATCATCTGCTACTTTTGATATCTTAATGGTCAAACTGCACATTTTTGTTTATTTTTTCATCAGTTTTTCTGACTGCGATTGTGACTGGCGATTATACGGGCAGAGGCGCTTGACCTGTGAACTGCATCGTTTTTTTTCACAACTAATCCAAAGTAGGTCTTTGTGCGGCAGTAATTCTTCCGAAAATTTCACAACACTCGCTTCCCTTTCGATAAATGACCGTTACGTCCGGTAGTTGATGGGCACAGCCTGGGACCGACACAACGGGTTCAGCTTCTGGTTGATTTTCTTGCACATCCTTGTCGCATATTTACGGATCCTACTATGGTTTGGATTGAGGTAGCTTTTCATTGGCTCTCAGCATCACGTGACTTCGCTTGCTTCTGAATGATGTCATAGGAGCGCGCTTAGTTTGGATTTCGATTTTTGTCTTGGATATTGTATCATGGAAAAACAAAATTATCTTTTAATTACCATTATTTGGATATTTCTAAAGGGATGAATTCAAGATAAAGATAATTTTGGTTTCTCCATGATACAATAGCTAAGACAAAAATTGAAATCCAAACTAAGCCCGCTCTTATGACATCTTTCAGAAGCAAGCGAAGTCACGTGACGCTGAGAGCCAATGAAAAGCGATCTCAATCCAAACCATAGTAGGATCCGTAAATATGCATTCTTGTCGCAACTGTTACAGAGTGGCAATGTCAAATTAAATGAGTAAAATTACAGCAGTCTTGGTGAAATTTTCTTCTTCGTTTCTTTTTCTTTTTCTTATTCTATCTATTTTAATGAAACATTTGTCGCCCCCTATATTCCAGTGTGATCCATATATACTTCAGATTCAGTTCTTGTACCATATTCTGCTCCAGAACGATTTTGACATTTCATTTCTGGGATTCCTGTGCATGTTTGTATCCGAGGAAATGAGTTGGCAGATGCTGTTGCAAAATTCGCCAATGAACTTCATAAGCAGTTTCTTTCTTATGCTTATGTGTAAGCATGCATTCGAAAATGCTTTCTTAAAAAAAATGGCAAGCCAGTGGAATTTGAAAGCAAAATATACCGGAGATAAGCGGTCTGCAGTTAATGTAGCTTTTAATTAAAGAAGTGAAATAAATTAACAAGGGATATTAAAAATTAAACTTTGCATTAACCAGAATGGCGCAAAAAATTCTTCTCTCTTCCATTCTCTCCATCCAGTTCTTTTCCATTTCCCCCCATTTTATTTGCTTAAATCTTAATGTGTTATAATTTTTATTGAAGCATTATTTTTGTTGTTTAATTCGATCTTAATTGGTTAGTTGATTATAGACAATATTGTTAATGCAGTCACTGGATGCTGATGCGTTGCGTGCAAAAGGTATATTGTTATCACTATTGTTTACTTCTTCTGTATTTCTTTTTTTGTAATTAAATATTTTAATTAAAGACATACACGTATAGAGTAATTTAAAGACAAATGATATTTGAACTTTAAAGCAGTAAGATGCAAATTCAAATAAGTGTTTCCACATTTACGATATTCCAAAAAGAATATTCTTTCAGTTCTTTAGAATACTCCGGTGTGGAAGCGATTTCAGTAAGCCGACAGACAAAAATACATTTCGTATTCAACTGTCTACCAAATTAGGCATACGCATTTTTACTTCCTCGTACAAAAAGTATTGAGTCATCCGGAAAGTTCTGCGGTTTTTGAAATCGAAGCGCGTTTACTTCTAGTTATTTTTCTACTGCTAATAAGGAGTGACTATTATTGAAAGAGATATGCAAATTCGGTCTTTTCTGCTTAGTTCTAACTTGTGCTGTGGCATAATTTTTGCTTCAGGGCGGTGCCAAGAATGTCGAGCCAAAAAATTTCACTTCCGTCGTAATTATGCTCTTTTATTTTATAAAAGGAAAAAAAAATGCTAGTCATGTTATGATTAAATTTAGATTTAAATCAAATAAGTTTATTAAATGCAATTAACGTAATTAGCAATCCCAGGTTCGACCTTTGTTTAATAATTATTTTTACTAATGTAATCAATTTAACACTCATAATACGACACAAAGAAAGACAATATTGATTTGAAAAATATAACATTAAACTTTATTTACAGTATGGATATTTAATTATAAATTTAGCATTAAATTATATAAGCCCAGGAAGAGTAGGATCACCTAAAAATAATTAAAGCAGTCTCTAACCAACAGTCTGTAATTGTCTCTAGAGATTCGATATAATCAAATGTATTTCAAACCCACCAAGCGGCGTCAAGCAATCTCCAGTCTAGTGTTCATTAATATATATGCACTGGTCGTTTCCAATTAGAGGTACTACTAATAAAATCAAGCCACTTAATTGCTTTCTTCACTCACCATATATGGTCTCAATAAAATCTTTTAGTTTACCAGGCAGCCACCGTCATTTGGATAAACATCGTCACCGTCAAGCCATTCAGACAACGGCCACTTAAAGTTTTTTCCCAATAATCCACTACGATTCTTGTTACCTTCTTCTCCGCTCTCTATTTTCCTATATCCATCCCTTTATATATGTAGGGGTCGAATCCCCGTCCTTTGCTTTCCTGAATGGACCAGGGGGCGTCTCTGGATTGATCTCGATCTTTCTAGAGTTCGGGGGATACGTCGCTTTACTCGCGAGGATTCGAGGGTGGTGTCTTGATTCTTCTCGAACTATCTAGAGTTCAAGGGTGGAAACGCCTCTCACTATGTTCTAATTCAAGCAAAATATTACACAACAGTCAGAGTGCTCGTGAAATTTATACTGTGTAAGGGCAAAGGGCTGTTTCTGATGGCCCAATTCGGAGGCGGTTTGAGAGGTTCAAGCGAGGAAATTTCAACTTTGGATAACCATCCTCTGCAATCGAGGTCCTATTAAAAGAAGCCATCTCTGAAAATTCACGTCCACGGTTCAGGAACTAGCACACAGACTAAATATTTCAAAAAAAAATACAGTACATGATCATTTGAAGAAGATTGGGTATGTAAGCCGCTACTTTCTATGGATATCCCATGCTTTAACACAGTAGAATATGCTTGCTGGCATTTCGGCATACGATTCCTTGCTGAAACAAAATGAAAACCTTCTTTTCGAAACGGCTCATAATTGGAGATGAGAAGTGGATAATATACAATAATGTTGCAAGAAAAATATCGTGGGCTAAGCCAAATAAACCTCCCCAAACAACATCGAGAGGAGTCTGCACCCGGAAAAAGTAATGCTTTGTTTCTGGTGGGACTAGAAAGTAACTTTTTATTATGAATTGTTGCCATAGAATCAGACAATAAATTCGGAAAAATACTGTTTCCAAATGGAGTTTTAAAAGCAGAAATCGAAGAAAAGTGAACCAAACTGACCAGTTGTCGAGGTGTTGTCTTCTAACATGATAGTTCTGGGCCCCACATTGAGATGAAAATCGGGCAAAAACTTATTGAATGCGGTTCGGATGTTTTTTGTCACCCCTCATGTTCACTAGACATTGCCCTCTGAGATTTTAATCACCTCAGGTCATTTCAAAATTCTCTTTGTGGCCTGGAGTTCACTTCTTTGGACACTGTAAAACAGTAACTATAACTTTGGAGACTGTAAAACTTCTTTACAAATAAACCCAATGACTTTTTTTAAACTTTAAAGGGCCATTTTTTTTTCTAGCAGTCTCATGGCAAAATAGCGTTGGGATTGAGATTCATTGAAGAAAGGAAATTCATTTAACTACGTCGATGACATAATTTTTTGTTAATTAATTTTGCCAATTAATAATTAATTATCAAGTCCAGACACTTCGTTATGGTTTGAGAAAAGAAATTGGAACATATAGGGTTTTTGTTTCATCTAAAAATTTGGACTTATGCCGACTTAAAAAATGCATTTAAAAATTGATGAAGTCGTTGGGAAGTATATTTACCACGGCCTTATACAGGGTCCCCACTTATATCCGTTACACCCCCTTAACTTCTAAACGATGACAGCTTAGGCCATAAAGTTAGTGTCTAGGTATAGTAAAAAGGCTATGCACTACTCGAGGAGACAACTTACAACGCCATCTATCAGTAAATTTTGGAATTAGCGGTCCTATCTCGAAAACAGTACAAGATACGGGAAAAAGGTGAACTACAAAATTGTAGAGCGTCTTCGATTTAGTACAAAAAGATATTTTGTACACATTAAATAGGAAGAAATGAACGTTTAAAGTGCACATTTGTTTGTTCTCGATTTCCGAAACTGTGACGTCTCTAAACGGGTTAAAACGAGAAAAAACAATTAGTTATCACAATATACCTTTATTTCCAGTGTTCAAAGTGCTCTCCGTCATCTACAATGCAGATATGAGTCCTTGTTTAAATTTCACTTTGCACACGTTTTAGCATATAGTTGGTGTGCAAACACAAGCAACAGTAATACGTCCTGCAATGTTGGCGGAAAGGTCCATACACCTGCTGTTTGAGTTATTTCCACAAGAAAAAGTATAATGGAGTCATTTTTTCCCCGAAAAATAACATTTTCTCTTTTTATTCGTGTCATATGACGTCAAAATTTCCGAAAATGCGAGCAAACAAATGCGCATTTTACACGTTTTGTTCTTAGCATTATTGCACTCAAGGTGTCTTTTCTTTCTAAATTGAAGACGCTCTACAATTTTGTAGTTGATTTTTTCCCCGTATCTTGTACCGTTTTCGAGATAGGACCGCTAATTCCAAAATTGCCGATAGATGGCGTTGTAAGTTGTCTCATCGAGTAGTGCATAGACTTTTTACTATACCTAGACACCAACTTTATGGCCTAAGCTATCACCGTTTAGAAGTTAAGGTAGTGTAACGGATATAAGTGGGAACCCTGTATAAAGAGTTAATAAAGGAAATTTCCAGCTGCCGGAAAGAAGGTTACAGGTCATAGAACAAAATGGTGCTTATGTGATTGAATAAAATTTTCTTATGTTTTTGAACTGCTTCATTGATATTTATCACCAAAAAACCGCAGAACTTTCCGGATGATCTAATATAAAAGAGACGTTTTGTAAGCGTCAAAAAATTTGACCTCGGAATTTTGATTAATCTCCACGTTTTATATCTCCCTGAGTCCGAAAAACACAAATTTGGAATTGTGTGGGCTTGTGTTTGTTATACTCAATGTGATGAATTAAAGTTTTTTTTAAACCCACGTCGGCCCGCAATTAAGATGAATTAAAGTTAAGTTTTTTATTTAATTTTTGAACTAAATTCCGATCCCCATTTAATTCGTATAATTGGAGTTATTCTCTTTTAATATATTACAACTTGCGCACTTCTAGTTTGAATATTTTCGCGTTCGTCTATGTATGCTTATTCAAGTATTCAAACATTCTCATTTCCCATTTCTTTTGCGGTTAAATTTTATTATTCGATTTTGAAAATTCTCAAACATGAAAGTGAATTGAAATTTGCTTTCGTCTGAAATAAATCACGTAATAAAACGATTTCAATTTCCGGTCTGCATCGCGAGATGATCTGTTCAAAAATGATGATTCGTAAGATGATTTAGATTTACTTTATAAAAACACATATTTTTTTTGTTTGTTACATATTTTATATTTTCTATGAGTACTACAAATTGAAACTTCTTAAAATATGCTTAAACTGCTTGTTCGTGATAATATTTCGAAGTAAAATGTTAAAATGACTCACTCACGTTAGATATATTTTGATTGATAATTCTCTATCACGAAAATCAATGATGCTTTTGATTCTCGTTATGCGTTTAAACCCTTTTAGTGCCGACCAAAAGTATCGACCTACACGAAGAATGGCGGACCCATTTGACGAATTTGCTAAGGTTTGGGAAAAAGCTCATAAAAAGCAAAATACGAATGATGTTTACAAAATTCAAAAAGAATCATATTACGAAGCAAAGTGAGAATAAATTAATGTCAATTGTATTTCAATATTTGTTGAAAATCGTACGAAAAATATAAATATAAAACATTATAAAATAGAAAAATCGAATATATTTATAAAACCATTTATAATGTTTTATAAATTTGTTTTGAGATCATGTTCTCTCGCGATGCGAATAGTAAGGCGCCATCGCATACGCAGCGATATATCGTCGTTGGCACTTTTCGCAAGTGTTGCGAACGACGATATACCATCATTCGGCCCTAAAAGGGTTAAATAATACTTATTGAATATATTTCAGTTGATGGTTGATGGAATTCCCGTCCCATATATGGGGTGTAACTCCGATCTGTCAGGAGTTCAAGGACCATTTCGTAAAATGCGAGAATTTTGCAATTAATACGAAAACTATGGTTCGAAATCTGTTCCGGAGAATCGTGTGACATTCAATCGAGTATCATACACATATTACAGGGAAGATTCGGTCGCGAGGGCAATTAGCTGGGCGACTAGAAAGTAATGAAGACGGAACGGGATTCCCGTTTCACAGAAAGCTTATAACGAGATGAAACTTTATGGTTATGTTTGATGTACATAATATTTACATGCATTTTCGTAAACAGAGAACAGATACCCATTCGGGAAGATATAAATGTTTCTTTAAAAAATTCCAAATTTCTCCGCATGTTTTTTATTATGACTTTGAGAGTTTTCAGAACACCCGACAATCTGTTGCAGAAGTATTGTATTAAAACTTGAAGTAAATACGTTTAATATTAGAGGAAATATGAGTGTTTGTACTAAATAAATGTTTACTGCGCATGTGCGAGACGCAGCGGAAATTTTTTTTCGTAACTTCAAAGCCGGATATATAGAACAACTTATAAGAAAATTCCAGTTGAAACTCGTTAAAATTAAGAAAGCTGTCGGCATTTAACTGAGGTGAATTTAAATTTCTCTTTGAGAGAAGCTAAGTGATGAGGGTTTTTCCACAAATTGATACTTTCGAAACTTGAATCGTCCAATAGTAACATAGAATTTTAGGAAATTAGAATATTCTTAATACACATGTACACTTACAAATTAAATACATTGTATAAATTGCATTTTTTCGATTACCATTCGAAGATTCAAGTTTAAAAAATTTCGGTTTGTGCAAAAACCCTAATCATTTAGCTTCTCTTGAAGAGAAATTGAAATTCACCTCACTGAAATGCCAATATCCGAAAGAATTTTTACTTGACTCATCTGGAATTTGTATATATGTCGTTCTTTATATCTGGCTTTGAAGTTAGAAAAGAAAAATGCCGCTGCGTCTCGCACATGCGCAGCAAAAAATTATTTAGTATAAACACCCATATTTCCTCTAATATTAAACGTATTTACTTCAAATTTTAATACAATACTTCTGCATCAGATTGTCGGATGTTCTGAAAACTTCGCATAATTTGAATGAAAACTCTCCATGTCATAATAAAAAAATGCGGAGAAATTTGGGATTTTTTAAAGAAACATTTATATCTTCCTGAATATTTGTGCTCCGTTTACGAAAATGCATGTAAATATCATGTACATCAAACATAACCATAAAGTTTCATCTCGTTATTAGCTTTCCGGGGACACGGAGGAGTAACCTTTTTCGGGCGCCCCCCCCCCCCCTAATTGCTCTCGTGACCGAATGTTCACTGTAATTATGTGTATGATACTCGATTGAATGTTACACAATTCTCCAGAACTGATTTCGAATCATTGTTTTCATATTAATTGCAAATTTCTCGCATTTTACGAAATGGTCCTTAATTTTTGCACACCAGTGTGTTTGGCCTGGACTCTTATCGAATATCTAGTAATTTCGAAGATTTTTATTTGGACTCGGGTATGCAAATCGGAAGCAACTACTATTTTATGACTTTCTGATTTACTACTGTATTCTTTATTCGACTGTGGGTATTTTCTGTACAAAATTAAAGCCAACCCAAACCACAGCAAAAGACTGCTTTAAATGCCTAAATTAATGTCGAAAAAATGAGACATAATTTTTTCCCGTAATTTTTCTCGAAAACAGATGCATATCAAAATGCTGGAGTTGATTCTCTATAGCATAAATTAAGGTAAGATTGCTTAAGTCGTACTTATTCGATTCTGAAATTGTTTTCGTCGAATTAGCGACGCTGACGGTAGTGCGATTAATACTAGCATAGGAATGGAGCTTCGATGCGTTACAACTTTAAACTCGACGAAAAGTAAGTTTTCGGTTGTTTTCTTATAGTTTTCGTGCATATTTTTTAAGACATAGAGCAATAAATATTAATAAAATATCGTTATTTCTTAGGGTATCATTCTGTGTCACTTGAACAATTGTTTTTATGCAACTTCAATTTATTCTTTTATGTTGCTTATTTAAAATATACGTTCTGTTGCCCAAGTCGTACCACAAACGATGCCTAAGTCGTACCACAAACGATGCCTAAGTCGTACCACAAACGATGTTTACGTCGTACCAGGTGAGCTTTAAGAATTTCTTGCGGATCTAAAGATAATTATTATGTATAGAAAGAGAATGTTTTTTATGATGTGTCACGTGAAATGTACCTTTTCTAATTTTTTAGACAGGGACCATAAACTTAGCAAAATGTTCCTATAACACTTCGAAACAAGAAGCCGCCGAAAATATAACATTCCTAAACCTTCTAGAAATATGGAAGACAGAAAGATATAACAAAAGGCAACAGAGAAGGAGCTGCTAGAGCATCCTAATTTTAAGTGCTGGAATCAGCAAACGAACCGAAAGATATTTTTGTGATTCTTGCAAATACTGAAATTTTATTCTTCACCCCTACTTGATCGGCGTCGCATGTCATACGTTCGGCTCTTTTGTGCCCGTACGCTATTTAAATCCGCATTTAAGTCAACGTAACGATCAATTTTAAATACAAAAGCCACCTGGACTCGCTTAAATGTCTCAAGTATCCTTTGGCATCTTAAATAGATTGGAATAAAAAAATATATCAAATGGGTGGTGGCATCTAATTAGGAGGTTAAATAAAAATGTAAGGGAAGGGGTTAATAGAGTAGTTTACTCAAATGATGGTAATTTAAGGTGTTTTTGTTTCATTTTCTTCCCAGGTACGACTTAAGGCACCGATTTCCTTAGTCGTACCGATGTTATTACTTTGGGATTTGTTTATTTCATTTGACAGAGTACATGTATTTTGAACTTTTTTATAATAAATAGCTGCAATATTCACAGAAGCTGAAATTAAAACAAAATTTAGTTCTTGATTAAGTAAAACTAGCAATTTGTTGACTTTTATTTCCTTAGGGCAAAAAGCAACCTTATCCTGCGTCCATTTTTAAATTTCCCTTTTGACTACTTTCTCCGAATTTACAGATTAATGGGGGCTGCTAGCGGAGCTGGGCAGCATGATCAGCATTTGATAATGCCGCCCAGCATTGATACCATTGCTAGAAATAGTATCAAATGCTGATACTTTAAGTTTGTTACGGAAGTAAGCTCGTATAGACTGAATTATTTTGTTTTTATCTTAAGTCAAGTAGTTTCTGATTTTAATTGAAGCATTTAGTTTTTTTGATTAAATGAAATATGCTAATAATAAAAACTTAAAGGACTCTAAATGTCTCATTCATGCCTTCTTTTAAAGACTTTCAGTGGGTTGACCGGACCGACAGAAGCAACTATTTCAGTGAATTAATCCTGGGTCCGACTCTCCTCTGAGAATCGGAGCATACTATCAATGACAACAATAGAAATCAAAGCATAGTAGATAGAGGCAACAATAGAAATCAGAGCATACTATCAGTGACAACAATAGAAATCGGAGCATAGTAGATAGAGGCAACAATAGAAATCAGAGCATAGAGATAGTGACAACAATAGAAATCGGAGCATAGTAGATAGAGACAATAGAAATCGGAGCATACTATCAGTGACAACAATAGAAATCGGAGCAAGTAGATAGAGTCAACAACAGAAATCGGAGCATAGAGATAGTGACAACAATAGAAATCGGAGCATAAAGATAGTAACAACAATAGAAATCGTAGCATGCTATCAGTGGCAACAATATTTAATGCTTCATTTACCGTTTCTGTTACGTAAATGTACGTTCAGGTTCGCGAGAAATATTTTCGGATACACATGTATCAGTGGCGTAGCGACCAGGGGGCAAGAGGGATTACAGATGCAACGGGCGTCACTTTTAGGGGGTGCCATGGAATCAAATGTATGCCATTTTTCAAGCAAAATATGATAAGGGGGCGTAAAAATAATACCATTTACCTGGCGCCATTTACGCTTGCTAATCCATTGATGACAACTGGGATAAATAAAATCATATTTTCCGGGAGCCACTACGCCAGGGGTTCCCAAACTTTTTTCCCTAGCGTACCCCTTGATTAGTCTTTTTATTTTTGCTTACTCCCTACTGTCATATCCACTCCCCCCCCCTCCTTCGCGTACCCCTAGTTGGGAACTTCTGCACTACGCTACGGGCGACGGTGAAAAACATTAAAGCCAAATACGACGAGCTGTCGTATGAAAAACATTAAAGTCGACGGTGAAAAACATTAAAACCAAATATCATGCCCCGGGCTCCGTTTACACAAGCTAAGTCATTGATGATGATGGAAGTGGGGGAGGGGGCGAAAAAATCATATTATGACCCGGGCGCAACTTACTTTCTCTACGCCACTGACATGGGTTATGGAATGCTTAAAATGTTGAAAAAAAATCCCACCACAGATTAGAAAACGGAAAAATCTGCGTATAAACCGTAATTCTTAGTTATGTCGAATATTTATTAACACTCGTCTACGAAATCACATCATGTGCAAAATTCGTCAAAAGGCATCCGTTTTTTAACACTTGTTTTATGCTCTAAAAATACCTCCAAAGGTATGTCCCGCCACGGTGCATGATCTCGTAAAATGACTCGTAACTCATTTTCTAACGTTTTGTGTGTGACCTTTTTAGGAATCACCTTTGCCCAATTGGACATCCCGCCGTTTTTGCCATTTTTTCCCTATTTTTTCTAAGCTTTTCACAAAATGCATTTGATATGAATATCATTTTTTTGCACGAAATCGTTCATGCAAACTTTTCTGGTGCTCTGGGTTTATGCACAATAAATTTTTGTTTCAGTAATGCCGCTGGATGCGCTATTATGCCTTCCTGCTATTATCACGCATTCTGGAATGCCCACACATTTATGAATGCATCCGATATTCACTTTTTTAGAAAATTGTGTTTTCGAACAATGCCAAGAACTCAACTTTTTGGGAACGATGTATAGTACAATACTCATTCAATCTATATTAGCGCAAATATTAAATGTTAGCTATCTAGGAGTGGTTACGACCCTATTTCGAAACCCCCGAAAAACCAAGGAGTAACAACGTAGATTCAGAAAATCAGATAATTAATGTGATACACTACATGTGATAAATTAGATTTTTCCTCGTTCTTAAAATTCTTTTTCTCATCACTTAAATTCAAACATGGAAACACTTCTGAGTCTCTTGGACTTTTGGTTTTTCCCATACATCTCAAAAATTTAATTACCCTAACTTTAACTATCGAATCGCATCCTGAACCTCCGTAGAAGTGTAGAATCAGCAATTTTTTTTAGTTTCAGTTTCCAAATATGGAAAAAAATCTCATTTCCGACTGTGTAATGATTACAGTACGTATCCAGCTGTCTTTTTTTCAGTCTTTGGCCTTTGCATTGAGAGTAAATTACTGGTCATGGTTCGACTGTACAACTTCAAAATCTTCTCTAAGATGAAAATTTTGGCTTAAGTACAAAAAATGAACAATCAAGGATGCAATTCAAGTGACAATTCTTCATTATCTACCATCATTGTTTCATACAATGTGTTTACATTGTTATATCGATAAAAGCATATTTTCAAACAATTTTATCAGAAAAGCAAAAAGCATACTTCCTTGGAACATTAATATATAAGTTCAGAATAATCTCGGGTTCAGACACCAGAAAATCGATTATTTATTACCCACAGAGGCGAAGAACTGCTTTTTTACAAGGAAGCCAACATTGCAAATGCTACCAGAGAGAGATGTGAAAACGTAGACATCTTAAAACGTGAATAATTTTCAAACAGATAGTCATAGATCATAAATAGTTACACTTATACAAAATCGAAAACTTGCTAATGCTCGCCAACAGTATTGTTATGACAATAGAAAGCAGTGTAAAAAAGAGGAGAATGACACTTTATTCACGAATATTCTGGAAAACATCAAATAAGAAAAAATCACTTGTACAAATTAGCAGCACTAACAGACAGCAAATCAGTAATAAAAATAGTAACAGTACTTTCAATAGCGCTCAGCTTACCAGCTCATACTGGAGACAAAACTCCAAAGAGACAGTCTTCCCTCGTTTGCAGCTCGATATTTATAGCCTTTCCGACAGGCCGTGATGTCACATGGAAAATTCCAGTAGAATCTCCATAACTCCATTCCTAAAAGAGATATTTTCTGGAGCCTCCATTTTGTAGCCAAAATGGTCGCCAAGTTTGTTGCGGAGGTCGATGAGGTCATTGGCTTCCATCCAATACGAATCCTTGTTAATCTCTCTTCCCAACAATAAGACTAACAAGGTAGGGAAGTGATATTACATTTTTGTAACAATGTATTTGACATCAAAATATAATTTTGCACCGAATTAAAGATGATTTTTTCCTACACTAAATATACAGCCTCAATGGCAAGAGCTGAAAGCGACCGCTGATACTGCAGTCGGTTCTGATAAGGATTTTGTTGCTAGGATTCCTCCAGGCGCAATTGCCACGCGAGAAATGCGTGGCGTTTCCGCTCCGACGCCACTCTTAAGGGAGGCAAACTATTAGTGTGTATACTTCAATTTTCAAAATCAAATATGAAGAGGGTTGTGAAATAACATTACCATGCCTCGGGGTCCATTCACTCTTGCTAGGCCACTGACAGACGGAAAAACCACAGTATGCCCCTGTTTTACTTACCCTCGCCACGCCACTGGATGCTGGCCAGACTATGGAGACAGAGGGTTGTCTATTTAAATCTGTAACGCAAGTGTTATCTTATCTGCATGCAGTGGCGTAGTGACTGGGAGGCAAGAGGGGTATGGAGAGACGGGGCGCCTAACAATGGAGGCGAAATATAAGTGCGTATTTGTCACTTTTTTAAGCTAAATATGATGAGGGAGGCGAAAAATATTAAGCCAGGCACCATTTTAGCCCTCTTTACGCCATTTTAACCCTCGTTGCGCCACTTTAAACTTGGTTGTGTACTTTAACCCTTGTTATGCCACTTTAACTCTCGTTGCGCCACTTTAACCCTCTTTACGCCACTTTAACCCTCGTTATTCCACTTTAACCCTCGTTGCGCCACTTTAACCCTCGTTGCGCCACTAATGTAATGTATTTAAATAGGTTAATGATTTTTGACTTTTTACTTACAAATTGTGATAAAGGTATTTGTTGGAGACTATTACAGCAACTTTTTATGTACGCTTCTATAAAAGAAAACACACTTTATGAATTCGGCTTTCGATTCAGATAATCGAGTATCCCAATCGTTGCAAGGATAACAAATGAGCATTTAAAACTTATTAAAAGCTTTACGCTTTATTCTGAATAAAAAAACAAATGCAATGAATTTAAACGAAATTAAAATGCTACTATTTATTTGGTAGAACAATGAACATGATGCTAAACTTCGTATTCATATGGAATTCAATCGATTTCATTTTCTTTCTGGAGCTCAATGAGCTTGTGGAATTGTAGGGAAATCGATCACTGAAATATTTACAGTGAAATATTATGTAAAACAAAATGATATATTAAATAAAATTTACCTTACTGGCTATAGATTTTTTTTTCTATGAAAGCGGACCAAAAAATCTATTGAGGCCTCTTTTTCCACCGTGCAGTGGTTTGATCTTCGCTCAGATTTGAACAATGTCGTTTTCCAAATTGGTTTATACTTTTTACTAAATAACGAACATTCCCACTCTAAAAATTTCAGAAGAAGTAGGATATCGTTCAGGAATATACTCTAATATGAAAACCGTGAGGCAACCGTCAACAACACCCCACGGTTGAACGCGGAGACACACAGACATTTATTAGATGCGGATCCTCTTCCCATGAGTTCTGCTTGCAATTCAATTTTATCGATCTGACACATTCTTACGGAATGTCCTGTTTTTAACTCTCAAAGACAAACCTATTTTGGTATCACGTATCCTTCCTTGAAGAATTTACTGGGTGATCCTCCACATTGTAATTTATTCCAAATATCTTAAAGATATTGGCTTTTATACTTACGTTTGAGATAAGTTGTTTCTTGGATTTTCTTTTACAATTTGTGTAATTAATGGCTTTTTTCAAGGTCTTTTCTTCGGTTTTACTAATATTCGATTTTAGATGGTTTTTTTTTTACTAAGGTTTGGCGCAGTATAGACTAACATGGCTGTTGTGCCAAAAAACCCACAACGAACAAACAATTAATACGGAGGACAATCAGTACCTCCACTAATAACCCCCTCTCCTATTTTTCACCTTACAACCACTATTTAGCTGATAACCTACAGGTTGTTTGGGGACGTGTGTGACTTAAAAGAACCTCCAAGCTCGTCCATCAATCTGTACTACCCATGCTAATTAGTTTATTGAGTGGCTGTCATTAATGATTAATTAATTTATGATTCGGGAATTAGTTCATGAAATAGCAGCTTCGTGACAATATTTTGTTATAAACGAGTTACATAATAATGTTAATGATGTTTTCACCTTATTATTGTCCACGTGAACTGTTGATTGTCGGAAGTCCACTACGGGGTCATCTATAGGGTCGCCTGATTGTAAAATCGAACCCGAGATGTACTTCGAGTAGGTTTTGAGGCTCCCAGGGTCTCAAGGCACGAGGCGAGAATCTCTAGCGTCTCTGCGAAAAACCGCCACTGCCTAAGGCTTCATCGCTTCCATTAAGATACATATGCGTATGTAGGATATATACATGGTGTGAGGATTTGAGATAGTATAGCTCTATCACTTCTTAAAATTTGTACTAAGAGTATTAAAATACTCTGTATAGATAATTATGTTTAGAATCTAATATCTGGCGAGACAAACAATTTCTAATAAATTCATATAATTTTCTAATTCGTAAACTACTTGGACTATCAAATTCTGAAAGTGGCAAAATTCTGACTGAAACAAATTTTAATCAAGTACAGTTACTAGAATTTTTAAAATTCCATATTTCGATCGCTAATGTTATCGAAAAGATTTTAGGACAAAACTATTCAAGGTCAGTTATCAGCGAAAGACTAGTATTCTTATTCAAGGAAGGTCAGTTTTAATAGTCTTTTGGGGCGCTTTATACTACTACACCAACGTGTACAGAGATATTTACAAATTCAAATAGTAAATAGCAGACGAAATAAAATTTCAGCGTTTTAAGTCACGAACACAGGAAAAATCGCTTTGCACGCATAAACGCAACACGCACCCCTTCATTTTCCAACTATATATATATATATTTATATATATATATAGTTATATATAAACAGTCTCCGCTGTTGACTTTATCAAACACTTACCTAAACCAACGTCATCCATAAAACGATTATCTATACATATAAAACGCTAAAAAGGTATGTGGCACAGAAAAGAGGTTAATTTCTCTTTGGCGATGACAACCATCTGTTTGCTTACAAAACAAAACCGGTCTAACAAGCATCCGCCATGTTAGGCATTACCTTCATAGTCAGAGCCTGTTACTATGTTCGTTCTAGTGTAAAATAATTTTTACTCAAAAAAAAAGAATTTAAGATGAAGAAACATAATATTAATACAATATAATGAAATTTTGGATGAAATTATTCAAAAGAGATCAGTTAGAAATGAAGCCTATGGGCTTAGGCGAGCCAGGGAACGTTTAGCTCAGCGTCAAAATAGTTTAAGTCAGTAGGATAAAATCGTTTCAGCTCACAAATTCATTATGAAACTTACTGTTGTGAACATTGTACTTTGGTTACTTTTCTGTTATGCGCACACCAATTGGCGCCTTTTTTGTCTTGGCAAATAATCGCCAATTTGGCTCTACAAGCGTAGGGAAAATCATGGTATGCGCATAATCGAGCGCAGATGTTCTGCGTGGGATCCGCTAGTATTGATAAATTTTTCTGTTATTCTGTGTAACGACAAATATTTGATGCCGCGGTTGTTAATGTCTTTCACTAAAGTACAGATGTCCCCTATTACATAATTAGGTACGGCTTAGTACAGTGTTTCTCACCGTGGGGCCCATGCCCCACAGAGGGGGGAATTTGATTGTCAAGGGGGGGCAATTCGAAAATGGACTCGTCCAGAGTTTAAAAGCAACCGTCTATTGTGATTTAATTAGTATATATAAATTGTCAGATCGAAACGGAACGTTTCTCGCATCGACTCGCTGAATAATTTTCGAAAATGTATATAAAAAAGTTTTTAATACCCCCAAACTTAAAAAAAGTGGTTAAATTAAGAAAAGTGATTTCGTACCTGAATTTTAGTTCTCCATTGATGTTTTGAAAATTAAGTTATTGTGTTGCTCAACAATATCCTCGTGATTTCTTCCTGTAACCTATCATTCATGTTTTTTCAGAGAACAATTCAAATTTTGAATATTAAAAATTATGTATATAAGAAGGGGTTAATTTTATTATATACGATTGTTGTCGATAATACGAATGGTTTTCTGGAATGGAGTCGATGGTTGTCTCAGACAGAAGCTGAGAAAGTTTAATTCTGTCTAAACAAAGATAAATTCTCAATTTTTTTCTCATTCATTTCGCTTAAAACACGTAAACTTACTAATCTAGACTGATCCGGTTTCGTTTTCATGATTAGTATTCCCAAATTGTGCACGTCAGACCTTTTTTGTTTACTACAATTTCGCCTTTCCCTCCAGATTTTATCTTTCAAAATCATCAGAAAAGATCGAAAGGCTTCTTAAAAATAGCATGACGCAAAATCATTAGTATAAACAGCGCTTTCCTTTCTAAAACAGATGACTTTGGAATTTAACATTTAATCCATTTGTACCAATAATGCTATAAATGCGTGAACAATTTTAACGACGTTTCAGCTTTGTTAGTAGAAAAATCTATTATTGCTGCTCTGAGTGAGGTCCAAATCAGCCCGAAAACTTCTACCTACCAGATGACTTGCTTATGGAATTACTGTTCAGCAACGGATTCCAGGGACTACCACTTTTGGACGATTTTACAACGGAAAGGTCAGATGAGGGCATTTCCGGAGTTCTTTGTTAGATCACGCTCAGAAAAATGTAAACATCACCCTTCCATTCTTCTCTTTCCCTCTATTTTGATGAAAATAACTCCACCGGGCGGCATATTTACAAACCCTACCCTGATAGAACTGAGGCAGGAAATCGGACAATATGATTGGCTCGCTTCGCCGAGAGCCGATGACGTCGTTCTTTGCTCTCGTACGGAAATTATAACAAAACAAGCGATTGAATGTGGACTTTGAATGAGTTTAGGTTTCGCGAATTTTGTTCTACGATACGCACCTACGTAGCAATTTTATTTAGTCTAGCGATTATCCTTTTTTTCGTTTTATTATTATTGGCCTTAATAATTAATAATTTTACTATTATTTGGCATTAATTATAGTTATATTAGTTGACTTTGAAACATCAAATGAACTATTTTCACTGGAATGACGTCAAAAAAAACCCAACAACATTAACCTGTTAGTTAACACCCTTCAAACAAAGTTGTTATCATTAGACTTTTCATTAGTATAATTTCTTACAGTGTGGGGTGTTTTATTTTTTATGATATTTTAAAAAATAATTTCATTTTTAAAAATATTACAACCCACGGAAGAATGTTTTCTGTGCTCAACTGTGGGGAAACGGAGAAAAGTAGGACGACTCTTGTTTCGTTATGACTGCCGTACGCTACGTGCGAGAGCTGAAAACAACGTCACCGCCCCTCGTAGCCAATGGTATTGGCCGATTTCCTGCCTCAGTTCTATCAGGGTAGGGTTTGTAAATATGCCACCGGGCGCATGCGGAAAAGCGCGGAGGGTTTCCGAATCTGTTTCTATACAATACAAACCGACCGAGGTTCAATCAGTCCTTGATTTATATACATTCCCTTCTCACAGAGAGTGGTGACGTTTTCCAATATGTTTCACATTTCAAAGTAGGAAAAGACAATAAGTACATTATTGAATCTTGTTTATTTATTTTAGTTTTGTAATTAGTTGACGGACCATCCGGCACTAATTCTTTTTATATTTTTATTTTCACAACACACAAACGCCACACAACACACTTTTTACAGTATTTACAGTGCACGGAATACTTTTTATCATTTTTAATACTTAATTGTGGGTTTCAATTGAGAGTTCCTTTACCCACGTCATTTATGAATCATAGTAAACTTCTTTCTGGGAGTTTACTAGAGAGAGCGTCACTTACCGGTTGGGCGCATGCGCTTCACTTACAAGTGGCACGCATGCGCCAACAAATCTCATAAAATTGTTATATGAGATTCAATAATGTACTTATTGTCTTATAACATACATTTTAAATGATTTGTAATGTATAATTTTCTGTTGTTCTAATTAATCAAAGACCACAATGGCCTTGTGGAAGAAGTTGGGTTTGAGATCCATTTCCACCAAAGTTCCTCCATGGGTGTTGTCTTGGGTGCATGCTGAATATGAAGTCTTGAAACCCAATTCAAAGGAACGCCTTTTACATCAACAACTCTCTATCTTGATGAGTAATTGGAAACAACTTTCTATCTTGATGAGTAATTGGCAAATCCGGCTTCATCAGCACTGAACATGAAATTGCCTTGGCAATAAGCAATTAATTCGACAAGATTATCTGCTTCATACATACATTTTAATTTGTCAAAGGAGTAGTAAATGATGAATGGATCTCCCAATTACTTCTTGTTCCCAATATCCTCGCCTGCCTCTACATCATTAGTTGCAAGTAAAGGAACACCAGGTACACTGGCATACAAAAGTTAAGGAACATTTCGTAAAATGCGAGAAATTTGCAATTAATACGAAAACTATGCTTCGAAATCAGTTCTGGAGAATTGTATGACATTCAATATAGTATCATATACATATTCGAAGATTTGGTCACGAGGGCAATTAGGGGGACCACCAGAAAGGGATGAAGGCGAAAATGGAGTTTCACCCATCCTGTTTCACAGAAAGCTGATAACGAGACGTAGCTTTTATCAATGGTTATGGTTGAACGTGCATAATATTTACATGCATTTTCGTAAGCATAGCACAAATATTTGGGAAGATATAAATGTTTCTTTAAAATATTCCAAATTTTTCCGCATGTGTTTTGCTTATAACATGCAGAGTTTTCATTCAAATTATTCGAAATTTGCAGAACACTTGACAATATGTTACAAAAGTATTTTATTAAACTTTGAAGTAAATACGTTGGATATTACAGGAAATATGAGTGTTAGTACTAAATAATTTTTTACTGCGCATGTGCGAGACGCAGTGGAATTTTTCTTTCATAACTTCAAAGCCAGATATATAGAGCAACTTTAAAAAAAATTCCAGTTGAATGCCATTGAAATTCAGAAAGCTGTCGGCATTTCAGTGAGGTGAATTTCAAGTTCTCTTTAAGACAAGCTAAATGATGAGGGTTCTTGCACAAACTGATATTTTTTAAACTTTAATCTTCGAATGGTATTCGAGAAAATGCAATTTAAATAATGTATTTAATTTATAAGTGTTCATGGTATTGAGGATATTCAATTTTACCAAAATTCAATGTTACTGTTCGAAGATTCAAATTTAAAAAATATCAGTTTGTAGAAGAACCCTCATCATTTAGCTTCTCTTAAAGATAAATTGAAATTCACCTCACTGAAATGCCGACAGCTTTCTGAATTTTAATGGTATTCAACTGGAATTTTTTTTAAAGTTGCTCTATATATCTGGCTTTGAAGTTATGAAAGAAAAATTCCGCTGCGTCTCGCACATGCGCAGTAAAAAATTATTTAGTACAAACACTCATATTTCCTGTAGTATTCAACGTATTTACTTCAAAGTTTGATACAATACTTTTGTGACATATTGTCAAGTGTTCTGCAAATTTCGAATAATTTGAATGAAAACTCTGCATGTTATAAGCAAAACACATGCGGAAAAATTTGGAATATTTTAAAGAAACATTTATATCTTCCCAAATATTTGTGCTATGCTTACGAAAATGCATGTAAATATTATGCACGTTCAACCATAACCATTGATAAAAGCTACATCTCGTTATCAGCTTTCTGTGAAACAGGATGAGTGAAACTCCATTTTCGCCTTCATCCCTTTCTGGTGGTCCCCCTAATTGCCCTCGTTACCAAATCTTCGAATATGTATATGATACTATATTGAATGTCATACAATTCTCCAGAACTGATTTCGAAGCATAGTTTTGATATTAATTGCAAATTTCTCGCATTTTACGAAATGGTCCTTAACTTTTGTATGCCAGTGTACATTTATTACCTGTGATCAGATTAAACGACAATTCGTCAAGGACATATTAACGTTAAAAAAATTCGGCAAAATAAAGTAGAGTGGATGTATGTGAGGAGGATACATTTTATTAGACCGAATACCCCTTTTGTATCAGTGAATGGATGTTTATTAGTGAATATATTCAAGGGTTCTACAATTGTTAGTGCAATCCACTGAGACAAAATACGCGGTTGTGTCTACGACGAATTTTTCACAACATGCACTAACTTGACCACATTGAGAGTTCCCTGAAGTGAAGCGAGGGCCAGTTGGGATGGTCTTGGCTTCGGAACTGGAGGGTTCTAAACTTGATACCGTCAAAGATCCGCCATGTATGTGGGTCTAGTGCGCGTTAAATCTGATGTATAGGATTAACGGATTCCCGCTGGTGAGGAATGGAAATTTGGAGACGGGGTGACGACCTTGTCATTTGACCACGGTTCAAAATTGCGAGGTCGGTCCCAAAATAGCTTTGTTCTGCATCAAAAGTGGATATTAATCAGGGGTGTAATGGTGCAGGAACGCACAGGAACGTTGTTCCGGCACTGCCGGTTTTATTTTTACGAAAATTAAATTTTAAAAATTGTAAAAACCTCCTTAAAAACAGTGCGAGTTTCGTCACCCTAGGTTACAGCTTTCCGGCACCGCTTATTTTGCGACTACACCACTGACTTTAGCATAACCGAACTATACCGATCTGATAAAAGTGCTCATCAAATCGTTTGTTAACCACATGCTGAAACCGCAGTTTGAATGTTAAAAAGACAGTCCCAAACAACCTTAAAATAAGTGGAAAATGAAAAGTAGCACCTCTCGAGCATCAAGGCCTCTAGCTTTGAATTGCAACAACATTCAAGTTAAATAGAATAATTCAAATGGAATTTTAAAAAGAATAAATTAATATTTTTCATTAATTCCTAATATTTTGGTTTTCAGACACCTTTGTAAAAGAATGTTCTTTTAAGAACAGGCTTATAGAGTCTTTGTTTCTTCTTCCGCAGCTGGGTTGAAGGATAAAATCTAAAGATCAGATTCTGCAACAACTTAAAGAAATAGTTCTTGTTCAAGGTATGTTTATCTAAGACAGCATGTTCTTGTTCACGTTCTACTACTTCTGTTCTGCGATTTCAGTCAAAGTAAAGTATTCTGCAGCAGTGATTTATTTTAAACATTTCGAGTTCGAGTCGGATGTTTTGCATAAATGTGGTGAGGAAGAAAATTGGGAAGCTGATTAACTGTTGCTGCGAAACAGGAAGAAAAAGTTGGATTTGAAAAATGAAACAGATTGTACGATACTTAATGAAACGGTCGGCTTATCATTATAGCATACTAAAGAGTAAGTAATTAACATTATTAATTATATACTTATAAAATAAATTTGTGGAAAGACACTTTGCTACACTTAATTTTTGCAGAAATTTAAAATTTTCTTATGCAACATTGAATTTTTTTAGAAAGAACTTTTTAAAGATTAACTTTAGGAACAATTTTTTATAATAAATATTTTCAGTTCAAAATATTTATTAAAATAGACAGGTGTAAAAATCTATTTCAATGGAATCTATTTTTTGTATTCATTCGCCAAAATTCTTCGATTCTTTCAAGTTTTATGCGAGCATGGATATCCCGAGTAAGAAACTGGAAAAATCTACCAATGAGTAGCTAGCTACTCGGGCTTCTTTTTAGATAAATTAACGAAATAAACAACATGCTGTACTGCTAAGATCAACAAACTAAGATTATTATGAATATGACTGAATTATTAAACGACTTTCGTACTAAGAACTTTTTACCTTTCTTCTGCCTTCCATTTTTGGATCCTTTTTTATTCATTTGTTTATATTATCTGAAAAACATACCACCAAGATTTTACGTTCTTGTAACCGTTAGTTTTTTTCCCAAGATGCTCGGAGTTAACCTATTCTAATTATAAACATCCGGCACTTAATTCCTTAACGGTGCAGTTTTCTGTATCATTTAATTAGATGACCATCTTTCGTTTTGGGAATTTGTAGTCGTATTGATTTACTAAGAGCCCATACAACACTTGAAAAACATACATCTGAAAAACATACCACCAAGATTTGACGTTCTTGTAACCGTAATTATTTTTCCAAGATGCTCGGAATTAACCTATTCTAATTATAAACATCCCGCACTTAATTCCTTAACGGTGCAGTTTTCTGTATCATTTAATTAGATGGCTCCCTTTTGTTTTGGGATTTGTAGCCGTATTGATTTACTAAGAGCCCATAGAACACTTGAGATGTAAATGGATTACCGGTCGTTTTTGTATCGAGTTGTAGCGTCTATGACTGATTTAATTTTAGATTATAAGTGTGAAAAAATCATAATTATAAGTGCAATAATTAGTATTATAATAAATGTCAGATTATAAGTGTAAAAGGCCGTAATGCGTAAGTATATGAAAAGTTGAAGGGAGAACACTCCAAAAACAGTTGTATACCTTCAAAGCGAATGTTAATTCAGAGTAATTACAAAACAACCGGGTTTGGAAATTATATAACTTACATTCTTAGTAGTTGTTAAATTTTTATTTCCCTACTTTCATTTTTCCATTTGAGCCACCAGGTGGAGCGCAAACTCATTCTCACGTTAAGTAGTAAAAGGAAAGAAGAGATTTATTTTATGAATCGAATATATCAAAATGGCGACTAACAAGCAATGCGGAATCTTCATTTCTTGTTTCAGTGCAGCGAGCATTCCGACAAACATATGGAATATGTAAGATGGAGCATCAAAGTATTCTGCGTTGTTTTCAACGTAATTTAACGTTTACAACGTTTCCCACGTTTCCAATTTAAGAACAGTAGTTGTTCGTGTAAAAGAAAGAAGCTTGGAAGACAAATATTTTCCGACGATGCAGTGGATGAAGTAGTAGACTGTTTCGCGCGTCGACCACGAAAATCAGCACGTGCACTAGTCTCGAACTGGATATTCCACAACCAAGTGTTTGGAAGATTTTACAACGCCGATTACGTCTGAAACCGTTACGCATACAGTTACTACAATTAATGGAGCTCCGTGACAATATGCTACAACGTCTCTGGAGATAAGTGGACAAATGTGTGTCACGCAGTCCCGGTTCCAGAGGCGAAGCCGCTATAGTGTCATTGAATTTCACCCATCCCTCACCCTATAATACCTTCATTCGTTTTCTAAACCAGTGCATTAAAAATTTTCACATCTCCCTTAAGGTAAAAAAAATTCTTCGTTGGAAGAAAAAGACTAAAACGGTCTCCACATCTCGCGATGTTGTAAAGGCAACCACAAGTATGGATGCGCACGCATGAGAGACGCACCAATGAAGGACTCTCTTATTTTTCGTACCGATTCTGGAATATTCACAGGAAAAAATACGCAGGCGGATATATTTACGTTTTTGCTCTTTTAACAGTAGCAAAGATGGTGGAAACAAACACTGAAAACTGCATATACTATTGATTGAACTGCCACAATTCACGTGTTGCGATTTGTCCATTTTTCTTTGAAGCAAGTTGCCGACAGTCGACGGGAAGAACTGAGCCCTGCGTTTTGTTGAGTGCGGCCCCCCTTACGTTCAACCGCTTTCCTGCATTCACGCTTTGCACGACGGTAGAATGTCACGCAACTACAGAAAGATCGATAGAAAATTTTTTGTAATTCGAAAAAAAAGTTATGTTATTCATTTTCATAGTAATAATATTTTGTGAAATCTAGTGTGTTGTAGCCCGATGGTAATTTTATAATTACTCTGCATATAACTGAACGAACTACAAAAGGTGCAATTTTTATGAATTCTCGGTCAATAAGGATAGAGTTGTGTTGTTCTGTTGCATCGTCTTTGACATATGGAAGGGGGGGGGGGGGGGAAAAGGCCCCCCCGTGGGGGGGGGGGGAAGGTTGTAGAGGGTGGGCTAGCTCGGGTTTCCCCCTCGTCATCTGACCTCAGTTCAAAATTACGTGATCTGTGCATTTTTTTATGAATTGTCGGTCGATAAACATAGAGTTGTGGTGTTCTGTTGCGCCGTTTTTGACATATGGAAGTGGAGGGGAGGGGTCAAACGTCCTCCCGTTGGTGTGGTGCGGAAGTTTGTAGAGCGGGTGCTAGCTCGGGTTTCCCCCTCGTCATCTGACCTCAGTTCAATTTTACGTGATACGTCCCAAAATAGCCCTCGTGTTGCTTCAAAATAGAACGTTAACATAACTAAACTAACCTAGACTTGACATAAGGAAACCATCGATTTTCACTTTTCCTTATAACTTCATGGACTTTGAAGTTGTTGCGTAAATAAGTTATACTAAAATTTTTATGATTCATCTCGGCAAACAAGAATCTTCAATTGTTTTGTGTGAAATGTGTGAAAATGTTATTCTTGTATCAGATAAGATCGATAAGAAATAACTTCATTTTATTGATTTATTAGACAGACCAAAAATATTTACTCTCGACATCTAAAAGCTTGTCAGTGCCAAATGTGATGAGGTATATGGCCAATGAATCAATCTATATAAGGAAGAGATAAAGTTTGGATTAAGATAAGCGCAAGTTGTTCCGCTTTCGAGCGTTGACTTTTCGTCAATAATCTGCAATCAAACAATGCAGAATAATTCACACTCATGAACGGAGAATTGTGAACTATTTTTTCTCTTCAGTGACGTAAGGTTGCAGTTAATGCATTCTTCGAATCCGTCCATTTTTGCACTCTTTTATTTAACTTGTTTGATGTTCGTAAAAGTGAAATATTATGATAGCTTTCTCACTCACTTCTTAAAGTTCTAGGACTCTGAGACTCTGTAGAGTTGTGTGCTCCGGATGACAATACGATATTTTCAGAAGTTAATTGTTAGTTAAACGCTTAATTTTATTTAGTCTTGATTCAATATCAGAGGCCCGCCGGTGTGATGCGGAAATTTCGAGAGGGAGGTGCCAGCTTGTCAGTTGACTGCGGTTCAAAATTATGAGGTCCGTCCCAAAATAGTCCTCGAGTTGATTCAGAACGCGATGTTAGTATAACTAAACTAACTAAATTTAATACGAGAGGCGCCATCTGGAATCGAATTTGAGAAAAACTGACCTCAAGATTCGGTAATCATTATAATGAACATTAAGGACTTAAATTTAGAAAATAATAAAAAATAAAGCTTTTAAGAAGTTAGCCTTTTAAAAGCTATCTCCAATTTAGTGCATTAATAAAAGTGTGCTTTTTTTATTTAACATTTATGATTATCCATTTTAGAAGGGGAACATCAGGTACAGGGGTCACCGATTTTTTTCAAATTCGGTACAACTGTAGTAGTGCCTTAGGACAACACAACGTGCAAGCCACAAGTTCTACAACTCGGTAATTTTTCAAAAAATCTATCGAAAGGTTTAACGGCTAGAATATAAACCAGTATATTCCATCTTGCAATCATGAATTATCATGAAAAAACTGCTGATTCAAATATGAAAGTTAATCATCAAATCAATCAATTAAAATTATATCATCATTAATTTGTAATGACATGTAAAATTGCACTTCCTTATTATTTTAGTATACATTATTTATGTGGATAAAAAAACCCGATTCATTATCTCTGAAAAATTTTGAAGGCTTTAGTATATTCCGAAATATTATAAATTAATCGTTCGGGCTTTTATTGAAGCAAAAGTGTCTATAATTACAATACTTTAGTACTAAAATGTGTGTACATGAACTAAATATGAAGATTACAAACAAAAAAATGACTGCCATATTTACATATTTAATTAATTATTTTAGGGTTGAATGATTTGATAGTCGAGGCAAATTTTAATGTGTTTGTTAACAGTAAAATTAATTGGTGACAATAGCGTAACTCAACTAGGGAAAAAAAACGCTTCACATACGGCAGGAATTGAATTTCTCTTCTTTATGTATTTGTTCCCCTTCATTATTAAAGAAATCGCTTTCGTTTATCTTGATTTCAATGTCAATACAGACTGATAATTTTTACTGGCAATTTCAAAACTTTATGCGGTCTTTTCTTCTCTCTCTCTCTCTCATCTTTTTGTTTGTTCGCGTTTAGCAGAACAACTGCATCTAGGTTTTGCGAAATAAAATTCAAAATGAACACTACCGCATTTTCATCATACAAATTATGTGAATATTCAGTACTAAAAACAATGTAAAGATAGCGAACTTAAGTCCTTTAAAGTTGCTGGAGTGCTCTTACACTAACCAAAAAAAAAAAAAAAAAATGGAGGTATATTTTCCGTTCTTTACTCTTTGTTGAATGCTGATTGAAAATAGGAATGACACTTTTGCTAACTATTTATCACCAAACTGCCTAAGAAACTGATATTCAGTTAGTATGAATCAGGCATACCGTGAGAAACCATCAGAAACTTTGCGGTGATAACTGATTTATAACTATGTTCCCTTATCTCCCACCCACCGAGACACAAGTTCTAAACGAGCTTTTAATTTCATGATGGGGTTTTGCCAGCGAATATCTGAAACATAATATTATTTGTTATTTTGTCGCAGCTTGAGGTTTCCGCGTTGTAAAATTGATTTTATCCTTAAGATTTTCCCACACTTTGTTGAAACCATTTCAATTTTTAAGAATCTTGGGAAAAAGAGGTACAAAAAACATACTTTTCTTTTAAATAAACCAAGTTATTCCTTAATTTTGCTCCCCCTGGCAATTGCACCCAGGGCACGAGCCCTACCTGCCCCACCCTAGTTACGCCACTCATCTTTGGTGATATGGTTATTTTCAATAGCACTTGGAGGTAACTTTGTTTAATAAGATTTGTAGATAGAAATAATGGCTTGCATATATATATATATATATATATATATTTAAAATAACTGGCAAAACCAAAGGACCAGCCCCTTCCCAGCCCACTGGACATATTTCGAAAATTTTTATTTCATATGAAAGCTCATGACCCCTAGACACATCATAAATGGTCGCCTGTCCCTCCTCACCCACCTGTTTCAAGAGAAATCCCAAAACCTTACTTCACTATACATTCTCTATAGGGAAAAACGACTGAGCCCACAGCCACAACAACTGGACTGATTTCAACTATTTTGTTTCGCCAATTCATTTTGCAAGCATAACTAACTAATCAGACTGCTCTACGTTTATTGTGCAAGTTTAAAATAGCATTTTTGATCTCAAGCGTTTCTATCAACATGACGCCTTAAGAATATTGTAAAATGCCTATAGTAGGGAATGAAAACTTTATTTAGAGCGATATCATACTGCATTTGTGGTTCTGAAAACTTGAATGCAAAAATTCGAAACAAAGTTGTGCAAAATATTAGAACTCAAATGGGATTTTTTGTTTTATAGCCTGTTTCACTAATCTATATGCAATATTTAAAACTGGGGAAAAGTAGTGGCCAGTGCGAAGCACGGGTTGTGCTGCTAGTGTACCATAATTTGCATCATAATTTCATTGAAAATAATTATTTCAAAAAAGTTGTTTTGACCAAGAAATTATTGATCATTCGACAAACAGAAGAATCGTCATGGAAACCAAAAATTTATAAACAGAATCAACTGCGAAATTGATGTGAGATTTTCAATTTCTGAAACTAGAACTGGAAGCAAAAAGGAGATAAAAATCGATTTTATCAAATCGTTGAAAGGATCGATTGATTTGATAATTAAACTCCATTTAGCTATTTTAGTATGGATGCAGTATGCATTACAAATTTGGGAAGCAGTTCTTCCTGATATTGACTGCGATTTTCATTCATCAAATCCAAAAAAAAATTTTTTTGTATAACTAAGTGGACGTGGGTATGCAATTGCGTTCTCCAGATTTCACATTTAGATATAACTGTTTTCGAATAACATAAAAGAAGAAATTCAAATTTTGCCTTGTTCTAAAACTAACTATTTCGTTATGGTTATTCTGTTGGATAACGATCGGAATCAGTTCGATTTTGCATTCTAAACAATGCAAACAACTCCATAAAGTGGTTTATGGTTTCCGATAGCATAACTGCTCAAATTATCATTTAAAAGCTACAAATAATAATTCTACCTCATTACGAAAGTATTTATGAGAGCTTTTCTTTATTTCATTCTGAGCTCTCTATCTGAAAAATCTTCAGTTGGACTGATGCCCATTCGTTACAACATATGTTGAAGACATTTTATTTGAATGCTTAATATGTTTTTTCCCCTCGACTTCCCGTCATCAGATTAGACTTCGTAAAAGGAATATCGGTTTTCTTTCACTTCTGGTAAAAGAAACGTTGCTCCAAGGTTGAATGCATTACCACAGTTCTAACTGTAAAAAACTTTCTAGCTGCTTCTTCATCGTTCGAATTCCAACAACTGATGCTGCGAAATCTAACTACTGTTGCTTTCACAAATACCATTTAAAATTATTTTAATAATTTTAAACTTGTCAGAAAAAAAATTGTTTAAATAGAAGGGACAATTCCATTTCAGTGCATGGAATTTCAAAAGAAATCTACTAAATTCCCTTGAGTTTTTATCTTCTCATATACGAATTATAAAAAGTATTGTAATCGTCAAAAATTTCGATCTCGAGATTTTGACGAGTCTTCAAGTTTTAAACCTCCCTCAGTACATAAAACACATTCTTGAAATTATGTCCGTGTGTATGGGAAAACAACTGGATAATGGTTCGAGCTAAATGAATGAAATTGAACATGCGATGTTTCAACCAAAGATGTAGTGCAAAATTTCAAAAAAAATGTAAAACAAATAAATAAAATTAACGAACAGTGAAATAATGAACTAGTCATATTTTAAAAGCAAGAAGAGATAAAAAAAGCATGAATAAAATTCTGCCATTCTTTTTTACCATTACCACAATGGTCATATTATGTCTATTCTGTTTACAGTAAAAGTTGGGAAGAATTTTTCAGAAGCTAACTTAAAAACTATATCCACTTAATTCATTTTAAATATTAACTATGCAGTGATCGGGATAATACGGGGCCTTTAATTAAAATTCAGGACACTTTTTCCAGTCCAGGACAAGCAGTCGAAAATCGGGATTGTCTCGGTTAACCTAGGATGTCTGGTCATTTTATACTTATAGCAAAAGTTCGGAATTCAGAATTAATTTCTTATCTGATATTTAAAAAATAAAATTTAATTACATTTTCCATATAATCCTAAGCAAAATCTGGGACATTTAATTAAATTTAGGGACAAATCCGGGAATCCGGCACAAAGAGTAACAATTCGAGGGTGTTCCGGCGAATCCGACACATGTCACCCTACTTTAAATAGCCATTAAAAATATAAATAAAACGTCGCTTTTCCTCTGGAAGATGTATCACAATCAGAACTAGGGCTTAGCTTTAGAAGTTTAAGAATGTTTCAATTATCTAAAGCTCTTAGCACATTATCTCATTTTGAAGTTGGAGGAATAAAAATTGTTCCATTTCCTTATCATTATCGATAAATCAGCCTAACATCTTAAAAGGGGAAAGGAATTTTTGATTCGTTTCCATCAGAGAGTGCGTTCTAATAGTTGGATCACAAGTGATAGAGCAGTCCTCCCGCAACCCTCCCGTGTGGGAGGTCTTCCGGCGGAAACCGGATCGGTGCGATGATTTTTCCCGAGATCAGGCACGGAAGTGGAATCCAATCGCCAAATCCACAAAAACAGACCTCTTGGCAAGCGTACAAAACTGTCTCCATTTCCCTGATTCACTCACTCATTCATTATCCTTCGCCTCGCACCTATTGTGTGGGAGGAGATCCGGCAGATAGGAAAGCATATGAAATCTAAGTGAAAGTGCAATTGAACCTCGATTATCCGACCGTAATCACTCCGGATAATCGAAAACTCGGTTAATAGAGGCTAAATTTTAAATCGTGATCGTTTTTCTTACAAGGTTTCCAAAAATTGTTTATTACAGTGCACTCCCATTATCCGGGTTAATCACCGGGAGGGATAGCACGGACAATAGAAAACACGGATAATCCGAAAACTCCTTTTTATTAAAGAAAGGAAATCAACGTCAGTACAAAATTATAAAAATTACTTACATCTGCATGCTCTGTAACATCAAACTAGGAATTTTCCTTTTAACATTTATTGCTTTAAAAAATCTGTAATGCGTCTTTGCTTCTGTTATTTGTTCATTTCTTGGCGTATATAGACACATATTTTACGAACCGCAATAATGTCACCGTAATCGAATCCTCTTTGTCCCATATAATCTAACAAAGTTTCCACAGACTGTAGAGCAGCAAAATGAGAAATTGTGTTTCCCTCATTTAGTACTTCTTCTGCATCAGTACTAGCTGATTCTCCATTATCAAGATTTCGAAGGATTTCTAATTTTTTTTTAGCATTTATAACGTTTCGTTTCACACCACTCATTTTCACCAGTAAAAAAAATCACGTTACTAACTGACGATAAATTAGACTCAAAAACTAAAGGAACACGTGCGAAAGTGAGAGAAGACGGAGAAGTGAAAGAATGACGTGTCAGGGAGAAGCGTGTTCGTACGAGAATGAGCTAGCAGGATCTGGATGATTCATTTCTCGGAAAATTAGGGGTTGAACCGGTAGAGATTGTACGTGTAGGAAGAAAAAAATCTATTCTTTAGCCTCCACCGTCACGGCTCCCTCTATCGAACATCAACATCGATTTTTCATGCATGATAAGCGTAAAAATGTTTCTCTTTAAATTTTGTTTGTGATTCTGGAATGAGCACGGATAATAGAGAGTATACTGTATATGAAATTATAGAAATAAGTCGCAAGTAGTACAGCGTATTAGCATTTTAACAAATTCTTTTATTCGTTATTTAACTTCTTTACATGCATTTTTTTGGAAAATTAATTTTGATAACAGGATTTGAGATTGTTACTGATTTTCGCTGTTTCCTTTGCATTTTCCGAATGATTCTTTAAGGGTGTTCTCAAAATGAAATTTTCTCCTCCTCAACAACGCGAAACTTTTCGACACATTTGACGTACCATATTTTTATGAAAATGAGTGGAATTTGCTCACATCACTATTGAAGTGCTTAAGAAATAGAACTGTTTCATTTTTTTCTCTAAATAACTTTATATATATATATATATATATATATATATATATATATATATATATATTTAAATATTATAAAAAAACAAAACATGTGTTATATTTTCAATATATACATATATTAATCTAAAAATTAAAATAAAGTTACCTTATCAATAATCATACAAATAAAGTACAAAAGATATTTGATTATATACTATTACTACTATGAAAAAGACAACCCAGAATTGGAATTCCAACAATCAAATGCCGATCGATCTTGGGAACCGATATTTGTTGCATTAATCTAGATTTATTGCGCCATTCCTCTGCGAAAGGCAATTGTTGGAAAAACAAAAAAAAAAGATATATGTCATGAAAATCAATCAATGTTGAAATTTAAATGGAAAGACTGTAGTATATTATTTTACATTATTTTCCCTTTATATATATATATATATATATATATATATACCCTTTTGTTTATTTTCTCTCTATAAGAACTCTCTGCATTTTCTTCCCGCAGATTTTTTTCTTGACGTTTTGTATTACGAATGTTTATGTTGATTATATTGCTTTTACAATTCTGTTATGATTGTTTCTTATTTGTTATATATATATAATATACGTCCCGATAACGACCTTTTGCAAGCCTACGCATCATGAAAATCGGCTCCAGTGCCAAATTTGACATCCTTTCCTGAAACATGCGTTGACTTTATTTTTTAAAAAATGAAAAACGCAGCTCGATTTTCTGGTACCGGTTCGTTTGACAAAGACCTCAGTGGATGCAGGCCGGAATAATCGAAGTTCCGCTGTAATCATTAAAGAGAAAGCGCAGCAATCGTCAAAATTCTTTCTGCACGTAATTTTTCCTTTTTCTTTGTAATCGCCAAATTTTGAATCTCTATGATTTAGGCCTCCTTGAGTAAGAGAAAGACTTTTTACACTCTTTTGTGGTGACTTTGTAACGACTGACAGACGCTTCCTTAGATTGGATGTATTTACTCTCTTGATTACAGCAACCTATTTCCAATGGCGTCTCGCCCATTAGTGCTGCAGAGCTCCAGTCCTCCTTGAAATTATTTTAAAAATTTGTATTCTCGTTTTTATTCGTATTTGATCACTTTTCCGCTTTGAGAGTTCAAAGCAGTGGCAAGGTCTTGGCTTTGGGGCCGCAGGGCTCCAGGTCCGATTCCACTGAAGATCCGCCGTGAATGGAGCCTGTTGCACGCTAAATCATGCGTACTGGTCAAACGTCCTCCCGTTGGCGTGATGCGGAAGTTTGGACGGGGGGTGCCAACTCGGGTGTCTTCCTCGTCATCTGACCGTGGTTCAAAATGACGAGGTCCGTCCCAAAATAGCTCTCGTGTTGCTTCAAAATGGGACGTTTTGAACAACAATTTGACAATCAGTTAACTAAAATTGAGAGTTCAAAGATCAACGAAAATGGCTAAAAGTAATAAAAGACGTAAAAGGAAGACGGAAAATCAATCAACAAGTAAGAGAGACACAGACTAGAGCTGCAATGAGATTTGCCTCTCAGAAGGATCAAAAATCGGGTCCTGAGCAACGCTGAGCGATGAGCCGGGAGAAAAAAAAGCAATCCTTTCTCCCTTTGAATTTAGAGGCACCCGAGCTGCAATCATTACAGTACGCGTTTGGCGCGCGACTTTCGCCTTCGTTTCCTCATTTGGCCTTTCTTCGCTTTCTTTCATGAGCTGTTTGTGCGTTTCTGTTTCACTTCATGTTGCCTCGACAGAAACGTGTGCGGTTTTTGCTTTCTATTGTCAGAAATCACTTTTAGGAAACAAGTTCGAATATAATTTTCTGAGATATTATTCAGTTAAAATTTTTATAAGGAGAGATCAATTATTATTATTAGAAGTTTCTAAGAAAAGCTGAAAGTTGCAGGCTTTTATAAAAATCGCATTTATACAGCTTTCTCTGAACGAAAAACTGAATATAGAAAATGCAAGCCGCATTTCGCCGTATTTGAACATTGTTCAAAAACCCAGTGCCGGCGAAACTTTTTGCAGCACTGTTTGCTTCTGAGCTGATGAGCCGCCACTGCCCATTTCAGATGTCGAAAATGAGCAGGAAATTTTTTATAGCGTGCCATGGGTTAACGAACTTCCCTGGTATCGTGCATGAGCATCACTTCTCTGGCACCAAATAGGACACGTCTGTAACGAATGATAGACCTTACATTTTACGTGTTAAATTTTCTCGATTAATAGCACACTTTATACATTTGACATGCATAATATACAGGGCGAATTCAATTTCAATCTTTTAAAAGTACATAGAACATTTCAATTCAAATTCGTTCGCGGTCATCTCCGCGATGTCCAGTCCACTGTCCAAAAAGTGACGTGTGACCCCAGCCAAAAGTCTCTTCTCTCCTTCCCAAAGGGGGAAAGGGGTCGACTCAAACGGAGAAAGGGTCCGAGGGGTGCAGCCGATTCCGGCTGTGTGTTACGGAGGGAATATTGTAAGGCCCGGTGCACACTAGCCGATTCGTGTCGTTGAAGCTATAAAAATAACAATAGTAACCCCCATTTCCCCTGTGGCAGGGGGAATACTATTGGGGTTACTAATGGGGCGGTTACTTAATTGGGGTTACTAATACTAATGGGGGTTACTATTGTTTTTTATAGCTTCAACGACACGAATCGGCTAGTGTGCACCGGGCCTTAATGGTCGTTACAACTTGTCTCATGTTTGTAAAGATGGAATTTTGTTTGGAATTTTTTTCCCCTGCCTTTCATGATATGCTAGAGTCCTGAAATTTTGCGCAGTTGTGTGTTCCGTTTGACAACACAATATTTAATTTTTTTAGAACTTGTTTATCAAATTGATCGCTTAAATTTCATTCAAACTTCATTCCATATGCGTGTCGCCATCTGATAGTGAAAAGCAGAAAAAAATGATTTTAAGATTCTATAATACTTATAATAATGAATCATCGGCATATTAAAACAAATAAATAAATGTAAAACTTTTTAAAAAATTGCTTTTATTAGTGTGCTATAACGTAGAAAAATATTTTTTAAAAGAGAAAATACGTTACACAAAACGTCATGGACCATAAGCGTGAGGATCTGAAAATAATATTATATAGAAATTAAGGCTCGATGAACGAAAGAAAGGAACAAGAAAGAAAATACAAAAACCTTCATTTAAAATTAAAATATGTTGGAAACTTGAGTAAAATTCCAAATTGCTAAGAGTATTTCTATCAATACCTCATGCTTTCCACATTTGGTTCCACAGTAGTAGGGCTGGGAAAAACCTACCTGTTTAAACCGAAAACCGGTTTTTTTTTGTTTCAGTTATTTTTTGCCCCGGTTTAAACCGGTTATTTTTTAAATACAAAAACCGGGTCAGAAGATAGTTCGATTTTAGGTTCGTCTAGACTAAAATTTACCAAGTTATAAAGCTTTGAATTTCATCATCTTAGGCCAATCACCGACAACCGCTTCCTCGTGGCGTCTGTCGGTTGGCGGATCACTGAAAGAGTCTTTATGAACAGATAAATATTGGCCAATGGATTGATTTCCTACAGAAACAATACTAATAAAAATTTTTGTCTGCAAACGGCGTCTGTTTTTTGTAGCCAAAAAATATTTATCTTTAGACGGAAGTTCTGTGGCGTCCGAAAGATTAGTACCTAGGTTGGAATGATGTTGTTTCCGATGAGAGGTGTCGACTCACGGATCAACACATTGCTGAAAGAGTCTTTATGAGCAGATTAGATGATAAATATTGGCCAATGAATTAATTTCTTATGAAAACAATGTTAATAAAATTTTTTATATAATTCTTTCTTATTTAAAATCATTACTTATTACATTAATTATTGTATGATATTAAAGACTTATTTACAATCATTATTTATTACATTAATCAATTATTGTATTTATATTTACTTATTGTATATTATAATTAATAAAAAAAATTCTGTCCACAAAACATTGCTTTTCTAAAAAAAACCCAAAAAAACACCGAAAACCTGTTTTTTTCAAAAACCTGTTATTTTGAGCGGTTTTAACCGCCAGGTTA
>BGPR01005052.1:0-64363 GCA_013235015.1 Araneus ventricosus
TACATGTGTCAAGAGAGGCTTTCTCACTTAGCTGTTTTTGATCAAAAATACTGTAGATATTGATTTTACTAAGGTAATAGACATTTTATGAAAACAAAAACTTGGTCAGCTATCTTTCTTCTACATATAATACGGGATGTATTGTATAACATAAGACAAATAAATAAATTTATACTGACTTGTTTTCTCTGTGTTTGTGGAGTACGCTGTTTTCAGTGACATCCATTGATCGATTCACGAGTTTAAAAGAAAGAAGAATTGATCTAATAGGTAACTGCTTATATTTTTCTCATGTTATTATTTTACAAGAATTGAAATGGAACTTGAATTATGAGGAGTTCTACGGTGGCTCCACAGCCTGATTTTCGAGGCCGTCCTGAATTTTTTTAGAGAAGGTCATTTAACATAATGACGTTAAAATCTCAATAATATAGTCCATTTTACAAAAAAAAATCAGGCTTTAGGGCGCCCACTGCACCCACCCACTCGAATCTCTTTGACCCCCCAATTTTGTGCAGCACAGCCGTCTTTGAACTGTAGTCATGGAAAAGTAGTAAATTGTTGATCTACGTCATGAGAGAATTTGCGCACCTTGTTGGGAAAACCCAGAATTAGCTTCTTATCTCAAAATGGTACAAGAAGAGGAAGAGGAAAAAAAATCAATTACAAAGTTGTAGAACATTATCGATTTAGTATAAAAAAGACACTATGGGGCAGTGGCTATATATTTGTGTATATGAGCACGTGCATTACTCTATTTGTGCATATGAGAACGTGAACCCCCAGAGAAAAACGAAGAAATAAATTTATTAACAAATTAAATAAAATAATATTAAATATACCTACTTCCAGATTTTTGTCAATTTCCAGGATTAGTTTCCCCCATTTTAAATATGCTAATACGTGGCTAACGTACTGTATTGTAGGTTACTACAGCACAGCGCACTTGGTCTTTTCCTCGATCGCACGTGCGATCGAAGAAATGCCCTTGAAAACCAATTTATAGAGACAGAAGCGGACCGAGGAGCGGAAGGCGAAAGGCACGGTCGAAACCATTCCATTCGCACATCTTCAGTGTGCGGGAGGTCGCCGGAGTTCGCATTCTTTGCAGTTTTCTCTTTCGAATTCTCCCTCGGTTTTGCTGTATTCGGTTAGTTAATTCGTTTTTTACTATTGCTATTATTTTTCGATATATATTGCTATTATTTTACGAACTAGTGTAAACATTTAAAATGGCGCTTTGTAAAATCAGTGTTTCGGAACTAAAGCAATTGAATTTTTCAACATTGTGTTTGGAAAGAAAAATTGAATTCAAATTACTCAGGCCAACACCTTTGCTAAACCTTATCCAGGTGACGAAATGTAAGACTAGAGATTTCAAAAGGGAATTCAAACCCGATTTATATGAGAAATGTTCATGGATTTGTGGATGCGAATCAACTAACAGACTGTTTTGTTTTCCATGCCTCCTGTTTGCAAAACAGAATGGTGATTCAAGTTGGGTGAGTTACGGTGTTGCTGATTTATCACATCTAACTCAGAAAATAAAAAAGCATGAATGCTCACAATCACATTTAAACTTGATCTTAGAATTTAATTTGCTAGGAAAAGTGGATATTCGCAAAAAACTCGACATTGCATTTCGTTCAAATGTTAAAAGACAGAATGAAAATCGTTACATTCTAACAAAAATCATTGATTGTATTTGTTTTGCGGTGCATTTAAGCTTGCACTTCGAGGACATGATGAACGCGAGGATTCATTAAATACGGGAGTTTTTAGAGGTCTTATCAACTTCTCAGCAGAACTTGATTCGTCTCTTAAAGACCATCTCACTAGTGCCACTGTTTTTAAAGGAAAGTCAAAAGAAATTCAAAATGATTTATTAGACTGCATGCTCACTGTTTGTCAGAACCACATAAAAATGAGATCTCAAAAGCAAGTTTTGTTACAGTAATAGCAGATGAAACTATTGATGTGTCATCAATTTCCCAATTGGTTGTCGTTTTCCGATCCGTTTTAAGTAACGGACAACCGGTTGAGAGATTCTGGGGATTCACGAATCCACCTGGGCATGATGCAGAATCTAAAGCTGAATGTATCCAAGCAAGTTTGGAAAAAGTAGCAGCCAAACCCGAGAAATTAATATCTCAGAGCTACGACGGTACAAACGTGATGAGTGGTCAACACGCTGGTGTTCAAGCTTTTATTCAATGTGCCTACAAGAATGCACAAATGTTAATTGCTACGCACATCAGCTCAATTTTATTGTTGGGCAAGCAACCAGTCAGAATCAGCAAGTTCGAGTATTTTTTTCCAACCTGAGTGATATTACTAACTTCTTCAATAAATCTCCACAGAGAATTGATATTCTAGATGAAACTATTAGGAAAGGATACCTCATGGTTCAGCTACTAGAGGGAATTTTAAGAGTCGAACCATCAATACAGTGTATGAATATAGGAAGCAGTTGATTGAATGTATGGGGAAAATAGAGTCAACATCTAAACAAGCTGTTGCAATAAATCAAGCAGGGCTATTCGCCGTATGTTAGATGGCTTACAGTGTTTCACAATATTATGCCATATGTCGATGTGTTATACAACCCGCTTCAGAAAACACGAACTGATGCAGCACTCATTAGAAAGCAAGTAAACCTTTTCCAGCAGTCATTAGAGAAAGAAAGGAAGAAAATGGACACGGTGACAAAGGAGATATCGGCATCATATTAAAATTCAAGAAAAAGATAGAGAGAAAATATTCATATAAATAGAACTGTAGCAGCTAGAGAGATATGTGATATTATCACGAATCAAGTTAAAGAGAGATTTTGTTTTATTTCTCACTACTCTGCTGTTTCTCTCCTCGAAGCTCCAAAATTCCAGGAGTACGAGAAAATGTTTACAACTCAGATTCTTGACCAAACAACTGATGTTTATTCCATGTTACAGAAGGATCGTCTGAAAACTGAACTAGAAGTAATTTACAGAAGATCAGATTTCAGAAATATGACTGGTGCTATTAGTCTTCTACAATTTATTATAGAAAGCAATTTGCAAACTACGTTTTCTGAGACCTACAAACTATTGCTAATTATTGTTACCATTCCAATGACCACTGCTGAAGCTGAGAGATTCTTCTCAACTCTAAAACGAGTTAAGACATTTTTAAGTAGCACTATGAGCGAGAACAGACTAAGCACTCTAGCTATGCTCTCAATTAAAAAAAGAATGATCAATGACATACCTAAATTCAATGAAAGCGTTATTGATTTGTTTGCCTCGAAAAAAGACAGACGAGTTGATTTAATTTACAAAAATTGTACTTGACTATTTTGTAGTAAAAGTTCAAAGATATATTGTAAGCAATATTATGGTTTTATTACATTCCATTCTAAGAAATAAAATGTTACATTTTTTTTTACCTATGAGAACTTGTTATTTTTTAATTGCATTATTTTCCTTTAACTTGTGAAAACGCAAATGTATTTTAACTTGTAAGTTACGTCATATCTAGAGATTTAATTTCGAAATTTGTTTTGTGAACTTCCATTTAATTAACCCACGAGCCGCCACTGCTATGGGGACGTTAATACAAAAAACAGAACACATAAAATGCACATTTATTTATTGGCGATTTCCAATACTGTTACTTGACGGAACGTGTTAAAAAGAGAAAAACAGCTAGTTATCACAAGATGTCTTTATTTTTGGTGTGCAAACTGCTCTCTGTCAGCTACCATACAGATTTCGGCCTTTTTTGAATTTCACATTTAGCATTTCATTGGCACGCTGCTATAAGCAATAGTAATACGTCATCGAAAGTACTGCAATGTTGTCGAAAGGTCGTATAAACCCTCTATTTGAATTATTCCCTCAGGAAAAAGTGCTATGGGGTCATTTTTGTTTGAAAGATAACATTTTCTCCTTTTGTTCATGCTCTGTGAAGTCACAAATTTCGGAAATCGCGAACAAACAACTGCGAGTTTTAAGTTCTCTCTTCTTTGTATCAATGCCTCCACGGTGTCTTTTTTGTACTAAATAGATAATGCTCTACAACTTTATAAATGACATTTTTCCTCTATCTTGTACCGTTTTTGAGATAGGAACGCTAACTCCGGAGTTTTCCACTAGGTGGTGCTGTAAGCGATCTCATGGCGTGACGCATAGCCGTTTCACTATATCTATACGCCTCATTGCAATATTATCATTTAGCGGAAATTGTGGATTTGTCCACTCTTGTTGTCAGTGACTCATATTCGAGAGAAAAATAAAAGGATATTCCAAAATTTTCCTTCGACTCTCTGATCTTTGCATTGCCTTTCTTGAATCAACCAATGACCCAGGAATGAATTCGATTCGCTTAAGGTTGGTTATCATTTTTCTTTTAAAAACTAAAAATATAATGTTTCTTTTAACTCGTTTCACAACAAATTTTTAACAAAAATAACCTTTTGACCTAGATGAGACAGATTAACACTATACGTGAAAAGGGAAGGAAAATGTATAAAAACAAGGCAAATTCTTCTAAATAAAATGCGCGGGGTGTGTGGAGATGAGTAGATGCGATGAAAGGATTTTGACCCTTAAATGCCCTCTGTTGCCTTGAAGCAACATATCAAATGTTGTCTTCTTAAATATTGAGAATAAGACTGAAATGCCTGTTGTCGCCAATAGCATACGTACTGATAATGTTATTAAATCAATTTACAACAAGACAGATGACAATCTTGAGTGTCCGTGAAATAATAAAAATAAATTGATGTTCTACATGTGCTGCTGCATCAATTTTATTTTATTTGTACGCTTGAGAATATATCAATTTTATTTTTTGTAATTAATGAAGGAGTTCCTTTTCCATGTGAGCTAAATTCATCCGCTTAATATTACAGATTTTATTAGGAAATTTTTTCTCCAACTACCCAGTGATGCCGTAACAGCCACTGTTTTTTTAGCCATAAACCATACTTAAAACAAAATCTAAATTGTAAAATTTTTCCCAAGTTTTATTCAAAGTGAAGTCAAAAAAACATTTAAAATCAATTTTTTCAAAAAATCTGGCATTTTAAGGGTTAACGGATGGACTAATTAGATGAAATTCCATGTCGGATTTTCCTAAAATATTGTAGATGTCAAAATTGACTAATATTCTCAAAAGATGATATAGAAATGCGGTATACTATAAAAGCTTGAAAGAAAATTTTATACTATTATTTTACTAATCTTACCTTAATACTAATAGCCCAGATCCATCAGTAACGCTCTGACGTCACCAACAATAAAATAACACCATAACATTGTGAGACGGTGCTAAACAGCATTATTTCATTTGTAAGAGAACCTAAATTTTCAGTAATTTCCCAAAGAGCAGTGGTGTCGTTTTAACTTCAAATTTAATAGCTCAAAATAGTGAATGGAATTTTCTATCCATTGGTATAAGAATTTATCTCGCTATGATCAATAGTTCAAAGGAAGAATTTAAACCATATTAATCATATATTTTCAAATTAATTTTCCGTTTTCAATGCGTAGTAAATTACGTCCAGTATGGTATATCATGCGCGTGATATAGCTTGGACGCCACGATGCATCTAATTGGTAGTGCAATCATTGATATATTGATAAAATTTTTGAAACGTTAAATTTACGCAAAGTTGTCTAGGTACAGGAGAATTGTTAAACAACTTAGGAAGGAAGTACCTCACGGAATGTTGTTGGCTTTTGAATGTCAAAGAATATGTAAATAGAAAAAATATTTCTGTCATAATAGATACGTTTATTTTATTTGTTTTTCAATCCACATTAAACATTTCTCTCACGTATATATTTGGTATACGTCAGATTTGACGGGGAAATCTCTCGAATGAAGGGCAATTTACCCGTCATACCACGATAATTGATTTTCTAGTTTCATTAGAACGGAGAACTATTCTTTTAATGAGATTTTTGGATTCTGTTGTACAGGTATCTGTCTAATGATTTTTCTTTTCCTTTTATCCTATTTTCAGAGGTTGGACAAAAATTCAGGCCACATAAAGGAATAATTTGACTAATAGTACTTTCTATTCAAATTTTTGTCTACTTTCAAACTACAATGGCATTAATGGCCTCTGGGAGAATCATATACATTTTGGTTCTTTTACAATTTTATTCCATTTGCTTTCATTGTGAAATGTATTTTCGTTCTATTTTTTGCTTTTTTATATTTTTATTTTAAGGTTTTATTAATGCATATTTTTATAATTGTTTAACTTATTTTTCGAAGTTCTAATTTTGTTTCTTTTAATGAAGTTATAATATTACTAGTTACTAAGGTATTTATATAGCATCGGCCCATTTCCTGTATCCTGCAAGATTTCTGCGAGAAACATGTCGGGTACACCACTGGGTTTCTCCACAGTCCAGTGGTGTAACGAAAGTAAGTGGCGCTCAGAGCATAATATTATTTTTTCGCCCCCCCCCTATTCCTATTTAGCTTTAAAAAAGAGACAGATGCGCACTTACGTTGGGCCTCTGTTGTCTTCTGCCACTGCACGCAGATGTAGTTTAGTTTTATTAACGTCCCGTTCTGAAGCAACACGAGGGCTACTTTGAGACGGACTTCGTAATTTTGAGCCGCGGTCAGATGACGATGACGACGCCTGAGCTGGCACCCCCCAACAGGCCTAATACACGACCGACGGATCTTCAGGGGAATCGGGTTTCGAATCTGGAACTCTCCCGCCCCAAACCGAGGCCTTACCACTAAGCCCCTGTGGTACTATACGCACAAGACACTTGCATCGGAGGTTAAAATACGCAACGCCCACTCTCCGTAATTTGCTCAGCATCCAAACTGCGGATCTTTAGAAAAGGACACAAATGCATGTTTTGTCTCCACGGCACCCCCCTAAGAATGGCTCCCGGGGTATCTATTCCCTCCTTGAACCCTGTTGCTAACCCCTGGAGCATACCCAGGTACTTGGGTAGTAACTAAAGTAGGACATTTACCATAAGGCTGTTCTAATCCATTTGGAGGGCTTCTTAGCAGACTGTTTCCATTTTCAGTCCATAAAATCTGGTGGGTCATTCACAGGTCGGACTGTCCTAACCGCACCTACGGACAACCCGATCCCCTAGGCTACAGCGCCTCCCCCGCACAGATTTCTCTAGAATGACTCCCACCCTTCTCTCCCTACCCCATTTTGTGGTTTTCGCTGTTGTGAGAAAGGCTCGTTCCCTCTAATCGACTACAGTATTTCAGTTTTATGGCGTAGTGGGTCGAATGAAAATCCAACCCGGATGGAATTGCAACTCTTTCCTCGGACTACTCCATTTCTCATCGGTTTCTAACATTGACGAAGGGGTTTGGCATCCTGTGTTTCAAAAAAAGTGGAGTGGCCCAGTGGTGAATGCCCCGCTTAATATAATAAAAAGGATTATTCAAAATTAGATGTGAAGGCGCAATGATGATTCGTATCGACAGGAACTCCGTAATACACACTTCGTTACCGACACCGTTATTGTTGAGACTGTCGATGTTGCGGTTTGATTTCGAATCGGTTTTTTATATCTAGAAATGCGAGTGGTCGCTGAACATCTTAAATGGTTTAACTGCTCTTTTACTTGACAACAATTAGGGCGTTACATGCAGGGCCGTTTTAACAAAGTTGTGCGCCCTGGGATAGGGTAGTTTGGCGCCTCACAAGAACTATCACTAGGAATTCGGGCACTTATATTACTAATATAATAGCCCATATCCTCCGGTAACGCTCTGACGTCACCAACAATGAAACTCGCGCCATAGCACTGCGAGAAGTTAAACAGCATTATTTCATTCTTAGAGAACCTAAATTTCAGTAATTTTAAATTTAAAAGAGTAATTGTCGTTCTAATTTCAAATTCAATAGCTCTAAAACATTGATATAAAATTTATCTCGCTATGATCAATAGTTCCCGAGAAATTTTAAATTATATTAATCCTATGTTTCAAATTAATTTCCGTTTTTTAATAGAAAGTAGTAAATTACGCCAGTGGTATATCATGCGCGTGATATAGTTTGGACGCCAAATTGTATCTGAATGCAAACGTGGCCATGTTGTTTTCTTGCCAAGAATTAAATTAGCCACCAGTGACGTGAATCTACCATTCGTTCTCAACCGCCGCCAGTTCCCATTAATCCCAGCTTACACGATTACAAACTATAGATCATGTTGAAATTTACCTCGATGAGTCTGTCTTTTCACGTGGACAGCTCTATGTAGCACTTTCAAGGTCTAGGATTCCCAATTACGTTAAAATTTACACAAAGACATCTGAAATACAAGGAAAATTGTTAAACGAAAAATACTTCACACGGAATGTTGTTCACCAAGAGGTTTTTTGAATAAATATGTAAATAAAAAAACTATTTCCTGTCATAATACATATGTTTATTTCATTTGTTTTCAATCAATGTTAAACATTTCTCTCGCATACATATCTATTTAAACACGTCAAATTTGAAGGGAAATCTCTCGAATGAAGAGGCAACTTGCACCCGTCAAACCATGACGGGTGCTAGTTCTTTAATAGTGCCCTCTATTATGTGATTTAAGAAAAAAAATCTTATTCTCTCAGCGCGTAGCTACCTACTTTAACACACATAGCTTAGGATTTTCTCGCTGATTGCTTTGTATGGCCATTTTTTGAACTGATGTACAGCAAAACTTCGATTAACCGTTACCGTCCGGACCAGAGCTGTGACGGATAACCGAGTAGACGGTGTTGAGTCCAATCGATAGCTCTAACTAACTAGCGGGGTAACTATAACATATGTTGCGGCGTAACTAAATATATATAAGGCATGGACTGTATGATTGCGGTGAGAACTTTGGAGAGAAATGAAGCGATGATCCATAAAAAGCGGTTTATTCTATTGCAACGTGCATCACATCCCATCTCTCAACCAAATCTAGTTCTGGCGGGCTACGTCCCACGCAATTACAAAAATAGTAAACCTACTTCCTGGGGGTTGCCACATTTGGCGAGCACAGTACTTAACAGACGGATAACAGAAAACTCTTAATACATATGTTCAGTAACGTGATTTCACTGCGGGCTTGGAAGCAAATGAAAATAAAATGCTTTAAAAGTTGCATTTAATTTTACAAAATGATGAATATAAATTTCAATACAAGACTAATAATGTAGAGAAATGCATTGTAATACAATAGAACCCCGGGAATCCGAAATAATTGGGGCCGACTTTTGTTCGGATTCCAGGGAGTTCAAATTATCCGAGAAATTCGGTAAAATACTCTTGATATGCCAAATGCAGTAGAGCAGTGCTCTGTGTAGGCGTACGGAAAGAGCATGCGGCGATTCGCACTCTACAGAGGCAAACAAATTGAGGGTCAAAAGAAGATACCAGAGTTATTTTCTGTTAATTAAGGTGTTGTATTTATTCTTAAAGACCAATTCGAATACTTCATTTAAGTTAGGAATAAATATTAGCTTTGTTTCTGATTCAATTAATTTAATTTTTAATTAATTAATTTTAATTAATTAATAATTTAATTTTTCCTTCATTTCCCAGTAAAAATTTTTCACAAAATTTAAAAAAGATGCTCGGATTATCCGAAATTTCGGATTCCTAGAGTTCTACTGTACTATAAACCTAGGTTACTTTTTACTTTTTAGACGATGAGGGATAATAGTAACTGACAGTTAATCGAAGTTTTTCTGTTTATGTTCATGTAATATTACAAATTGATAGCTGTCTAGTTACAACTCTTAATCATATTTTTAATTTTAACATATTTCAAATCATAAATAAATTTTCTGTTCGAAGTTAAAAAGGAAATCAGTATTGTGAATTTTCAGGGTGCCCTTGGATCAATGGCGCCCCGGGGCTACAGCCCAATTAGCCATGGGATAAGATGCTCATGTTAGTATAGTAAAGTTCCTTTCAAAGAAAAACCCATGAAACGCGTGGTATATTTTTCAAAACTTACAGAACTTCTCCCTCGTAACAAAAATTAATAATTTCACGTGCTTCTACAAAGGCAGTTGCGATTATACAACTATTAAATACAAATTTGGTGATATAAATCTCAACAATCTTTGCATCTAAGATTTTGAACAAAGCTCTAGCTTTCCTTTAACATTTAAGTAAATGATATATTTCTGCACTGCACGTAAAAATCAAACGATTCATACTCATAAACACGTGAACTAAAACTTTAGTTCAAATATTTTTCCATGTAGCATTGCATTCCTAATCTTTCATTTTCCTACGATCTTCAAGCATATATCTTCACTGCTAATCATTCCACATATTCTAAATTTTATTAGTTCCTAAATTTGGATTTAAAGAACATCGGAGCAATGGCAGTTGATAAAGTCAAAAAGCAATCCAATGAGAGAGCAAAAATTCGCAGATGGATTTTAAAGGCCATAGAAGACACAAAAGGCGGTGCTACTCCCAACCAGGTTCAGAAGTTCGTGGATTCCAAACAGGAAGGACTTTTGAGCAAACCTGAGTTGAAATTGAACCTGAAAAAGCTCCTGGACAACGGCCATCTCACGAAGAAAGATGGAAAGTTTGTCATTAAGAAAAGAAAGACTTCTGGAAAAGACACTAAAAAGTCAACTGCCAAGAAAGCCGTTGGAAAAGACACCAAAAAGTCAACTGCCAAGAAAGCCAATGGAAAAGACGAAAAGAAGCAGAAAATCTCTGTGAAAAAGTAAACTGAATCGGAAGATGGAAAGCAGCAGAAGATTTCTTTTAAAAATTTAACTGAATCTATCATTGAGAACTGTAAAAATTATAATTTATCTATGAAGAAGAACAATGTTAGCGTTGGACTCCACAACTGAGAGATATAGCATATTGCAATAGAGTAATTATATATTTCCTAAATTAAAAATATTATTTATCATTTAGTATTTTGCCGTTACTTATGCAGTATGATTGGATTTTAAAACAGTGCATTGAAAACTTGTTATACATACGAACACGGTACGATCTCATCGCCAAGTTCGCGATACCCGCCAACAGATGGATTTTAACCGTGTTAAATCTAATACCAAATCTGGCGAGTAATCGCTTTATAAAATTACAGTTTTTTGACCGTACCTTGTTTTTAGACTAGCCGATATAAGACAGTGAGCAACGATATTCCCATAAATTGCATACATTATCTCAATGATATTTTGAAACTTTTTGGCTTTTTAAAATTAAATTAGATCGCATTTTAATTAAGCTATATAGCACAATTCGTTCACATTAAATCGACCAAAATATTTTTCTCTTTTCAGTAAATTATAAGTTAAATTTCAAGTATACCACATTCTATTGTGAAAGTGAAGAGTTTAATTTCCTGTATGTGTCGGCCGAGGTGGCGCACCGCGTTATTAAGTGTAACCGAAAAATAATTAAACTTAAATAATTCGCCAAAGATAATGCAAGTATTACCTGCATTTAGCTTTGTTGACTTGGCGCCAATGAAATGCAGCTGTCAAGGTCTTGCTTTGGCGATTTGGAACCATTTTAAGAGTGTGTACCAATTTCTAGATTACAACCAAAAAATTATAAAAAAGACACATTACATGAACACATATTTAATATTATTTTCATTTCTTTAAAATTCATAGAATTAACTTGAAAAAGCTCCTGGACAGCGGTCATCTCAAGCGAAAAGTGAAAGTGTGTCATTAAGAAAATAAAGACTTCTGGACACCAAGAAGTCAACTGCTAACAAAGCGAGCAGAAAAGTTTAAGGAAGCAGAAAATCTCTTTAAAAAATAATAAAACGCTTCTTTCATAGAAAATGCTGTAAAAATTATAGCTTTGAGATGAAAAGGAGCAATATTGCCGTTGCGCTTTTTAACTGGCTGATATAGTTTACTGCATTATAATAATTATATTTTTTCTTAATTAAAATTACTGTTATTAGTATTTTGCCGTTATTTATGAATTATAATTTTAATTAAAAATTTTCTTAAAAATGGCAAAATTTTAAATCAATAATTGGAAAAATTATGTAAACATATACTTAATATCATTTTCATTTCGGTTAGACTTATGAATATGGTACGTTTCAGACGCCAAGTTCGCCAGCCGTTAAGTCTTAACCACTTTCATTCTAATGCCAAATTTGGCGAGTTGTCTGTTGTAAAATTTCAAATTTGGCGGCAGTACCGTTCTTAAGTTTAACCGGTTGAAATCTAGAAGTCGGCACACACTCTTAATACGGTGCCATATCGCCAAAGCAAGACGTTAACAGCTGCATTTCATTGGCGCGAAGTCAACAAAGCTAAATGCAGGTAATACTTGCATTATCTTTGGCGACTTGGCACCATTTTAAGAGTGTGTGCCAAATTCTAGATTTCAACCGTCTAACCTTCATTTCGCTTCTCCTCTTTTTTGTATACTTCCACGAAAGACTGCCATTTATAAAATGTCGCCAAAATTGATTGTGCTTAAGAGTTGTGCAACCAAACTTTATCCTAACTGGCGTCCATAAAAATACAATGAAGAAGGGCCGTCTTATTCAATGCTCTAGTTGGACTGTAGTCAAGGGGCGCCTTAACTCTTGACTACTAAGAGTTCTCAAAATCTGAGTGCAGTTGTATATGGAGGTTTGTTTACTAATTGATCTGTGGAATGGATTCGTCCGCCCTGTTCCCCCTTTGCTCCTCCCTACGGGTGGTGGGAGATATGAATGGCAGGCCTTTCATCTCTTATCTCTCCCCTAAGGGTCCTTTTAATGATCACTCGCCCACCGGCCTTCTCCCCCCTTTCAGAACAGCAACCGGCCGAAATCCGCCCCACTAGTATAGAGGTTGCATGGCCGGTTACGGCCGGATTAGGAGTAAGAGTGTTAATACAAGGACGTCTAAAAATTTACTATGTTGAATTTATTTTAATTGTGTACCAAAAGATTTATTTATGATTTTAAATATGTCATAAATAAAAATAGGAGGTTGAAATCTAGAAGTTGGCACACACTCTTAAAACGCTTCCAAAACGCCAAAGCAAGACGTTGACCGCTGCATATCATTGGAGCCAAGTCGCCAAAGCTATATGCAAGTATTATCTGTATTAGCTTTGGCGACTTGGCGCCATTTTAAGAGTGTGTACCAAATTCTAGATTTCAACCAAATAGGATTATGTCTTGTAACTAGATTGCAGTCGATCTTGTAACATTACATAAACATATATCTTATACTATTAATAAAAATGCATATTTTTGTGTCTTTTTAGTTTTGTTTACATCAACGTCCCGTTTTGAAGCAACATGAGGGATACTTCGGGACGGACCTCGTAATTTTGAACCGCGGTCAGATGATGAGGATGACGTCTGAGCTGCTGTCATCCTCATCATCTGACTTTTATTTCATCACCACTTTACTTAACTTTTGGTTTCATAGGAGTGACGACAACTGGTAGTGAATTTGGAGGAGGGGGGTGGGGGAATTGGTTTCAAGATTCTAGAATATTTAAATTAATGGATTATTAATTACGCACTGAAAAGTAGAAAATAATTTTTAAAAAAATCTACTTTTTTGTAGACTAATAAAAGTGCGTTTCAAGAAAACTGTTTTTATTACATTTCTTTTCATCATGAACAACCATTTCTATTTTATCAAGCAATAACTGAATCCTTTTGTTATAAAGACTTTCTCTACACAATTATTAAAACTCACAGAGAGAAGATCTTCAAACTTTATAACAGCAACATTTGTTCTATAATAATAAAAATTACTACATTCAGCTGATGAAATGCTAAAGAAATCTAGTGATATGAATACCATTTCCCAAACAGAGTTTGAAAGTTTTTACCAAGTGATCAATGCGATAGAACTGGCGTTATCACGATGAAAGATGAGAAGTTTTTCACTTTTTAGTCGAACCAGTAGAACTTTTGCACATTCTTTAAATAACCAAAACAGATTTGCAAGCATTAACTGTGATATAAAGGCATCAAATATTCAGTGGCGTAGCGAGGGATGGTCAAGGGAGGAAGAGGCCAGGGGCGCCAGTCTTTGGGGACGTCACGAAGATATTAATTTGGGTACTTTTCCGTTAGCTTGCGCAAATGTCGCCAATTGTGAACCAAACTCGAGCCAAGTCGCCAAGCGAAGCGATTTTCCGTCAGCCCGGCGCAAATGTCGCCAATTGTGAACAGCCAAGTCGCCAAGAAGCTATTTTCCGTTAGTCGGGCGCAAATGTCGCCAATTGTGAACCAAACTCGAGCCAAGTCGCCAAGCGAAGCGATTTTCCGTCAGCCGGGCGCAAATGTCGCCAATTGTGAACAGCCAAGTCGCCAAGAAGCGAAGCGATTTTCCGTTAGCCGGGCGCAAATGTCGCGAAACGCCTTAAAGTACCTTAATTTGTTATTATATTACGTTTTTAAAACCAGAAGACGACTATTTAATTGGGAAGGGGGCGAAAATTAAATACAATGCCCAGGGCGTCATTTACCCTCACTAAGCCACTGCAAAAATGTTTAAAGTTTATATGTAGATTATATATTTTAAGTTCATGTAGATGCTATAACGGGATGCTACCCCACACAATTTTGTATACCAAAATCAATACCAACCCAATTTTACTGATTCGGCAGAATTGGACTCTAAACATTTGACTTCACAGGTGTTAATAGGAAAATTTAAGATGAAGGTAAAAATTGAAATTTGATAGAAACTGAATTTACAGTAATTAAATTTTTGCTCTCTCTAAGCGCTTTGAAAAAATACAACTTTTTTGTTTTGTCCATAAGCAGCTTTCTGCGCTTTCGAGGGAGTAAACAGCTTTGAAATGTATCCTCTTAGGATCAAAAACGAACAACAAGGTACGGACGTATTTGAATAATTAAAACAATTAAAAAATTAGTACAATTTTTAGTTCTGACATCGAGTTAGTCAAAAAATATTCGGATTATAGACAATATCTTAACATTATTTTAATAGGAAATTCAAGGGACCAGAGAAAAAATTCGAAATTACCGACGAATTTGAGTCGAAAATGTTCCAAGTGCCGCTATAAATAGAATTCTTTGAATTTCCAGAAATTGAAAAATGCATGGGTAATTTTTATAAGAATTTGAAGAAAATAGGCCAGATGGCATTTTTGATTTTTGTGATTAAAAACATTTATAAACATTCTTCCAAGGCTGGCGTCCAGGGTATCAGATCCCTTTCCTTCCCTTGCGGCAACACTGGTTGAGATATGCGAGCTGTGCGACCTTCGGCGATTTCCAGGTTGAACATTTTTATTGTGTCCGTAATTGTGGTGTTTTATCTGGGCAACTTGGTTATTTCTGTTACTTTCAGAATAAAGTTTAATGACTGAAAATTCGTTTGATTTTTCTCGTTTTGTTGTATCAAGCTTAATATATACAAATTCAAATATTTTTGCGGTCTGTAGACAATAAAAATGGTTTTTATATATTGAAAATCACGTTTGAAAAATATTTTTAGAAAATTTCGTCTGATTGTTTCAGTCGGCATGTTTCCTTGTTAAGATTACGAATTTTCATACAATTGATTTCCATTTAATTGTTTGTCTTTAGGACATTATCGTTTGCCAACAAATCGTATTGATTATGCCGACTTATCGATTGAATCGGAAATATTCCGATTACAGAGAACTGATAGATATTTAAAACATCAATATGATCTATCTGATCATCAATATAAAAAATTCCTATTTTGGAATCTATGAGTAAAAAGTCGATATATGAGTATTACATGAAGCAGAATCGACAATTTCTACCAGAAACAAACATAGTTTTGCCGATTTTGCAGTGAGTATATAAGTTTTCTTTCTATAAATAAATTATTTCAACTAAGGGACACTAAACATTTCGCAAAAATACCGCCTTAAGTAATAAAATTTCACATTATTTCCTTAAGACTGAAATCATATTTTTCCAGACGTCGTCGGTGTGCAGAATAAAATACAATGTTCAATTATTCCATCAAATTTTGCCGACTGATGGCCAAAATGCCGACTCTGGAAAAAAATCTGGGGCGGGGGTCGCACCCCCCTTCGCCACGTCCATGATTCAGAAACATTCTATGCTTCTAAAATGGAGAATTTTGCAGGTACTAAAACTTATAAACTGGATAATAGCGCAAGTGAAAATGTCATTACAGCGATGTAAAAGTTATATAATTCTGAACGTAGTGGTATGACACATGTCTTATTCACTTTAAAAAAAGACTAAAATTGTCGGAACTGTTCTGAGAAGCAATAGTGAATTTCTCCCAAAATTTACTGTAACTAAAGAAAAAGGCAGTATAATTCTGTATTTAGAATTTAAAAAATGTTCCCTATATTAGTATTAAAAGATCTTTTGAAGGTTTATTGAGCGAAAAGTAAGTTCTGGTCCCTCAGAAAACAGTGAAAATATTTCAAAGTAGCATTTTTCGGGCAAGAAGAAATTATTATTAATATAACAAATTTCAGAGTGGGCGTTGATTGTCGGTGGGTCAAATCTAACAACATTTTATGAGTTGTTTGCCATTTCTTAGGATAGGAAAAGACAATAATTCTCACTCTTAATCGTTTGACTGTAGCCTAAATATTACATGGGTTTTCCTCTGATTTTTTTAAAAATTACTGCGTTCCTTACTGTTAGATTGCAAAAATTGCACCTACATCATTTTTCGGTTTTATCAGTATTTTTAATTATTTAATTCTTCGCCACCAGAGTTTCTTTCGAATCTTGTGGCATCTCTGGCAACTTTTGAAATTTAAACGGTAATTTTTAACTGTTTGATAAAAGATCTAAATTTTTCTTAATTATTTACTTAGTAGTCAACTTAAATATTAATTGTCTTAACTTTTGATGTCTTTTCATTTAATATTTCAAGTTAATTAAATTATAAATCAAATTCATCCGCGGAACAAGATGACGAATAAATAGTCCCGATGAATAAATTTGATTTATAATTTAATTAACTTGAAATATTAAATGAAAAGACATCAAAAGTTAAGACAATTAATATTTAAGTTGACTACTAAGTAAATAATTAAGAACAATTTAGATATTTAATCAAACTGTTAAAAGTTACCTTTTAAATTTCGAAAGTTGCCAAAGATGCCACAAGATTCGAAAGAAACTCTGGTGGCGAAGAATTAAATAATTAAAAACACTGATAAAACCGAAAAATGATGTAGATGCAATTTTTGCAATATAACACTTACTTAACCGATACTTGAATACATACCTATACAAATCTAATGCAAACATCAACAATCTTACCCTTATACTTGAAGAAAAAAAGCATACTTTAATTCTTAAATAAATTGATATTGCAGTTAATTTAGTTTGACATTGTAGTTAATTTATTTCACTTAATGCTAAAAGTTAGTACTCTAATATTAAAGGCAGCATTTTATTTGTTTTCATTTTTTTAAAAACAACTTCATACCTGATTGGGTGAACATAAAATAAGATTTATTAGCGCCCAAACTTTATTCCATAAATATTTACTTTCTTTCAGACTTAAAATAAAGCATGCTTTTAGTAATAACCTTCGGCCAAGATTCAAGCTTCCAACTACTTTTGAAAATGCAGAGTAAATAAAAAGTTACAACTTCCTTGTATTTTTCAAAGCCTCATTTTGCTCTGGATTTTTAATTACTGGCGCGATTAATGAAATGATCTTTTACCTTTTATTGGTTGTTTTCCGTGTCACATAACAACTTGCTGTTTTTAACTTATGTTCCTTTTGTTGATGGTCGGAGAGAAGTGTCATAGTTTTATACAGCAAAAAATGACTTAGAAAGTAATTGAGAGAAGCACTTAAGTTTACGTTTAGAAGACGGACGCTTTGCCACTTCATTCTTTAAACGACGAAATTTTCTATTTTGAAGAATGGGTTTTATTTTTACTGCTGTTATCAGGCGAGTTTGTATTCAAATTTATGCAAGGGTAAAATTGCTTTCTTAGCTGATGGAGCTCTTTTTTTAATTGCTATTAGTAACCCACTCAATATTTTTATAACCTGCTCTCTGTATTTAATTAATAAATTGAATTTTTTGTCAGCTAAAAAACTATTGACTCTGAGATTTATTCACGTATTTTGTAATAAATAATGCTATAGAAGTTTTTCAGAGTAATGCTGTTTCATTAGCTGATGTGTTCCAAAGTTACCTAGGGGAAGGGAGGAGGAGAAGAAAATTAAGTGCAAAAATTAAAATAAAATAATAAATGCGTAAAATTAACTTATTGGAGTTTTTAAACAAATGTGTGGATATAATGTAAAAATTTGATATTTCTTTTAAGTGGCCAGGGCTGCAGAGCTTATTTTAAAAGCTTGTATTTTCGTTTCTACCCATTAAAAAAAAGTTTTTTTTCTCGTTGCTGAAATTTTAATTCTATTCTGGAAAATAAACGCGAAAATAAATATTTGTTTAAACAATGAAAACGGTTTGAATTACGTTCAAACAATGAAAAGTATTGTTGCAAATTAATGCCAAAAATATTTTTAAAAATTCATTAAAATTAGAGAAATATTTGTGTGGCAACTTAATTCATATCATATTAAATAATTATAATTAATATAATTTTTGCACTTTCAGATGGTGTAAAAACAATTTTTTTCTACTATATTTTGGAAAGTTATTTAGGAAAAAGTCAAAATTTCGCCTAATTTTGAGGTGCACATTCCCACCCTCAAAAGTATGTTTGTGACAAATTTCGTAGCTCTAGGCCCAGCGGTCTGCCCTGTAGAGCGCCAACACACAGACACACGCGTAGACTTACATTCTCCTTTATTATTATTATTAGAGATGAAAAAGCTGGCTGTATTTTATTCTTTCATTTTTAATTAAGGCATGCATCATCATACATTTTTTATGCATTGGACACTTCTAGAAAATACTATGATACATATAACATCCTCTTTCTATTATATACTTGTTTGATGTGTTGACTTTGGAAGATGAAAGTTCTTTCAGTAATTTTTGGGAAGTGTTTCCGATCTGCGTTCTTGTGAAAATGGCTCTGCCGCATAAACCACCCTAATTCCTGCATTCTACTCTTCAAAATAGCTGCCTAGTTACAATATCTTTTAGATTGTCCTAACTCCCCACGAATTCTATAAAAACTAAATCCTTAATATGGTGTCATTCATCTATTGCATTTCAGGCACCGATCCTATAGGTTTGTTTTTCCCTTTCTCATTAAAATAAACTGTCACTCATGTAGTGTGTTAGTTATGTATTAGTTTTATGCTGAGTAGAATTGCTACGCAGTGGGACTCGATTTGGTTGTATAATCACTAGTTCTACGTTTTTGAAGCTCTCCTTTTTAGTTTTAAAATTAAAATGCAAATTATATAATGTTATTCCCTGTTTGAAATTATGTATTAACTAATGTACGAACTAATTTTGTACTTAACGGGGAAAAGAGCAAATTCTTCATTGAAACTTCAAAACGTAACTACTAAAATACGCTGTAAAAAAATCCCGTAAAATTTACGGTTTTAAACTGGCAGCTGGGTTGGTTGTGCAAAACCGTAAAAGTTACGAAGTAAATCCGTAGGCACAACGGTTTTTTACCATACAGGAACAAGTTTTCCCCGTAAAAGTTAGGAAGGAAATCCGTAGTCACAACGGTTTTTTACCGTATGAAATCAAGTTTTCTCCGTAAAAATTAAGTCATATCGAAGTAAGTGACGTCATCGACTGAGTTGAGTTGTTTTCTCCTTCTGTTCGAGTTGAGTTGAAATGTGCTGATGTGTATTATCAATTAGGAATATTAATTAATCAAGGCTTAATTATTAGTTTCAATTAGTTTAATTAATATAATTTTTAATTGAACTTACTTGGACGATTTCGATGCAAGATGGTGACAACAGTTCTAACTCCTCTGAGCCGGGGATCGAAACCGCGTTCTTAGAAATAAAAGGCAGTCGTTCTAACCACTAGACCACCGGAGACTTCAGTGGCGCCACTTAGTGGTGTACAAATCCACTATTGCCAGAACATGTGTTTTAAGGTTAGCTTTCATGAGTGTCAACAGGTTACTGCAACATGTGTAAACAACAGCGGAGATGGAACCCTATTAAAAACATGAAATGAATGCATAAAATTACATTTAAGAAAAGGGAAAGTTATCATACGGAAAGCAATACCGCATGACGAAAAATAGAATTTGAATTGACTGTTTTAAACCGTTTATGGCTGGAGCGGAAAACGGTGAAAAACCGTTTTGTTAACAAAACAGCTTTAAACCGTCAAATATACGGAAAAAGTCCGGGAAAAAAACGAATATTTTTTACAGTGTATAAATATAACAATCAAGTACTTACACCAGTCCTTAATTCCGAATATCAGGAAGAGAGAGAATGCCTAAAATGGCACATAAGCCCTAAGGACGGAGAGACAGCAACATTTCAAAAACGTGCTAAATTTAATAATTTACACTTACCTATCTCCAGAGATTTAAAGGCTTCGAATAGAGCGAAATATCTTTCAACTAAATTGACGAAGCAAATGATTAGAATGGAGAGCACGTAAATTTGAAACTAGAGAATATAAAACAAAAAATTACCATTAAAGGGAGGATAAAAAAAATGGTCTGTTTCATTTTTTTCTACAAGGGCAGCATCCTAGTCGCAAGAAAAATAAGTCTGAATTAAGAAAAATTTCTTCCTTTCCTTTTTTCTTCCGAATGATTACATGGGGGTTGGGGGCCAGACACACACATCAAATTTGCTATCGGCACGTGTTTCTTTGAAAATTTGGAATAAAAGGATTTATTTGAAATCGGGAATGCTTAAGAGTTTACAAACAGATTTCAAACAGTCCATTTGTAATTTGAATAAGTTCAAGATAAGTTTAAGCTAATGGATGCATTCATTGAAGGAATTACTACCATTTTGGAGTGTGCAAAAGAAGCAAGGACGTGCTATTCATATGTTTTAGGTGTTAGACGTGACATCGCTCTTTTTTCGAGTCAAGAAAAGACGCTTACTTGATTTCACAATGAAAAATTGATTTATTCGAAGTATTTTGCCGTTTTTTCCAACAGAAAGTTAAAAATATGCTCATCTGTCAGGCGACATGCGAATTCGGAGATGGAAGAATTCTGGCTGTTGTGAAGAAATCCAGTTATCAATACAATTTTTGATTTCTCTGTAAAAACTGAACGGCTCTCCAGATCTCTGCGTGGAGCCAAGCAAACGGCCATCTGAAGGAGCAACATCTAGTAGTTTCTTTCAACATCTCATGGTAGTTTTGTCATCTTTTTTGTTAATTTTCTTGCATTTTTGGAATCTCTCTCTGTAGGAAATGTCACCCTGTGTTTGATTTTTTTAATCGCCTCTATTAACCTTTCCGGATCCCATTGTCCTCGAGGCCTTACATCTTCTTTTCTTTTATAAAATGTGGGCATTTCTAGTAAAATCTGTAAACAAATTTAAAATTTATCCGGTTTTTAAAAACAATATTTCATTTAAAGCCAGAACGTTAAAATGCGAAATTATTACAATTACTTAACGGCTAATAACATACCCAGCTTGGTTAGTCTGTGCAAAAAGAAAAGAAAAAAGTTAATAACATTTAATCAAATCCATCAAATATACTTCAGTAACATAATAAAATAAGACACGGATAGATAAATTTCAGTTTTATTAATTGCGGCATCCCGTGCAAAAGAATCTTCGGCATGTATCCCATTTTGTACGGTACAGACACCGCACATCATAGTTCCCTGCCCTCGCAAAGGAAAATGGCGTAACCATACACACAGTACTCTATACAGACGCTACACTTAGTTTTGACTTCGAAATCATGCATGGATTTAGTAATTAGCGTATAAAAAGTATTTAAGCATAAGGTGTTTAAAAGTTTGGATAGTGAAATCATGAGCTTACCTCAAAATAACGATTGTACAGCTAAAAGTAATCATCGAATTGGGATTCACGCTATACACTAGTTAAAGAAATCTCATTGCGCACCTATACGGCGCGTCTGACTGCCATCTAACGATAATTACAAAAAATACAAGGTGTGCGGCATCTATCCCAGATGCTGCGACTCTCCCTGAGTTACTATAAATACAGAGGGGGTTCAACACGTTCCAGTGAAATACTTTTAATGTTTCTTTAATTGGCCTTGTTTTGTACCGACGAGCATCGTTGGAAAACAAACTTGTCATGTCTTTTGGCATAATCTAACGTCTTTGCTTCAACGCTCCTTTCGGAGAAATCGACTGCTGGTTGTAGCGTTTCACATTGATTATCTGACGCAATTGCAACTGTTCATTGAAGATTACAGTCTCTTCTTGCCACCAGATGCGCTACATAACCTTACTGCTATGAATATTTTGCTTCGGCAGTAATGGATCTGGCTAACTGAACATAATCACACCTTCTGTTGTTTAGTTCATTTAGAATTCATTTTTCATCTCCCGTAAAAATGCCATGCCCAACACTTCTCTTTTTTACCTTTGACGAAACAGTTCACATACTACATTTCGACGTTTCTTTCTTTCAGCTCATATGGGGCTTAGGTTCCTTGTAAATTGTGAAAAGATCCAAGTTTTCTTTGTTTCTCATCCAAGGATGGCACTACAACCTAATTGGTAACTTATTGCTTAATTCTGACGTTTTATTTCAATCATTCGTCCCTTCAAACCGATTTACTGATGAATTTCTTCTAATTGAGATGACCTTTGATTACACAAAACGCTTTAATGTTGATATTGAGCACATTTATGAAAAACACAAAAGTCGCAGTTTTATATTTCCACTCTTTCTCCTCATACCTTCTTTTTTAGTTTAAAAGGTAGTTGACGATATGGCGCTAAGTAGCAGCTGCCGCAGTGAGGGAATTAGGCATTTATAGAAGAACCGTGCCGAAACCGTCTGTGTTGAAATAAATACAAATGAACTTCCAATATATCTGGTATGTAGTCGTACAAAATGAGCAACTAGAATAAAATGTTGCATGGCAGGAAAAAAGGAAACTCCACAGAGAAAAAGTATACAATTGTGGATTTCATTTGTTTCAAATATGGTGGTGTATATGTAGGTTTACATATGAAAATACATACAGACTTACTGGTTAAAATAAATGCCTGTAAGAATACAATCATAAGAAAATATCATAAACCACGCAGTATAAATTAAAGTGTTACTTAAAATCTTCCAGTACGAATACTACGAAACGTCAAGGTAAAATGTTATACATTGTCAGGCAATAGATTTTACACAATAATTGTAATATCAGTTGCCTTGCCATTAGATATTACAACTACGCAAAGGGAGAGCTCATGATGTAAGACAACTGTTGAGTTGGCAGACGAATTGTGCTTCTGTAATACTGCTTTAATTAGATTTAATGTATTGCTTCTGACACAAACTCTTCGGAAATAATCATATATAAACTGAAATTTCGATATTATAGAAGATTTGTAACTATTAGTGATAATCTGAAATAAAAGTTAATGGTATCTATTTATGCAACGATATACTCATTTATGTAACGTTATAAAAAGAGCAGCTGCATTAAAATAACGAGAACGAGGCACTAAGAACATAGTACTGTTACGCATTTTAAGATGAATAGTATTTATGCAAAAATGCTGAGGAGAGACTAAAATCCATACGTGTCATTGCTCTTTCCAACAGCCTTATGAAACCCATACAATAAAAGGCAGAAGATTAAAATGTACCAAGAATTAATGTAAGGGTTAATCTAAGAAGAACCTGACAAAGCGAATTCAAAAATGTTAAAACCCGTAAACAAACAAACTCGTTACTGATGCGTGATAATCAACATGGGAATCAATTACAGACAAAGAAAGGAATCAAAATATTTGAAAGAACAGCAGGAATTTCTCTCAGAATAACTTCAGACTGCAGGTTCATCCAAACAAGAATGATTTCTCTTCTTTGCTCTTCTTGATATTTATATTATGGTTAACCGCGTCAATTTTGACTGTCAAATAAAGTTTGTTTTCTCTTTACTAGCAATTGATAACCATCCGGAGTCTAAATCGAGCACATTGACGGGAACTTAACCACTTTTCTGGAGAGTACATAAAGCGGAAAGACTGTTAACAGTCCTTAGCTCCATGTTTGCTGCTTGAGAGACGTCATAATGGAGTTAGTTCATTCTGCAAGAGGTACGAAACCGGATCTTAAGCTTCATGACAGTCTGTCATTAGTTTTCATATTGTTACGAAAGTCGTACTGTGGGTGTATGGTGTAAACAGTCCAACGCGCAGGATAATGGAGAATGACGGTTTATTTACAAATATGCAGGAAAACACGTAGCACAGGTACAGGAAACAATAGTTCTTGCACAGATTACCAATGTAAACAGACAACAATTCACAGGTAATAACAGTTCAGCACTTTGTTATCTAACAACACAAACAGTCAACAAATAACTAGTAACGACAATAACTGCACTTTCACTAGAGCTCAGCTCACCATCTTCCTAGCTTGCACGGCGGAGGAAGCTCTCAAGTCGTTCCCAATGGATCAACACTCTACAGAAGATTCCAACACCTTTGAGATCCAATATTTCGTCGCCAAAGTCGCCAAGATGGTCGCCAAGGTCGGGAAACCAAACGTGGCTGCTGCTTGTTATCCCATGCTTATCCCTGTAAAACTCTCTTCCAACCATAAGACTCACATTGCTGGGAAGCGACTTTCCATGTTTGTAACAATATGTTTGGCTTCCGTCCAATTTCCAGGGTTTTATTATGATTATTAGTAATTAATTCTGCAATTAGTTACTGGTAAAATTGTATTTTCTGTGTATCAATTGGTATTTTCTCTTAAAATTGTTCATAATGATGTTATTCAATAAACAAGTACAAAATTAATTGCATTTTATAAAATCTGTCACTAGTAAAATATTCTAATTTATAACTTTTTTTGAGTTGATCGGAGATGATCTCGTCAGGCCAGTTCCGGTATTATCAAAAAGTCTTGTCAGGTATTTTAATTGTTCGCTTTAAATTTCTTGATTTTTCAACATTGAAATTCTGTTTCTGAATAAAATTTGACCTGACTGATTTTGTATTATTTTGCATGATAATAAATGTAATCAGTTACCTGTACCGAAAATAATTATTTATAAAAAATAAATGAGTTAAAAGGGATTAAAAATATTTCAAATAGATTAAAAATTTAAAATACATATTTCATTATTCTCCTTAATAAAGGACAATTCGTTTAATATTTACTCACTTTCTCAACCCTGCTTCTCACTTGCGATGCTTTCTATCTTCCGTCTTGAACTATTCTTCAAAGGGGAGTATTTCTTAGTAAATAAATAAGTATATCTTATCCCCTTAGGAATACCCGGGATAAACAAGAAATTGCCATCTGAACCAAAGACTTATCTCGCTTATAGCGCATATGGTCTCTCCGGCCTTTTGTCCGAAGCTTTTCATTACTCTTAAAACGCTGCACATTATTCCCTTTCTTTCTGATGACGCAGGATTCTAGCAAGATAAAGAAGGGAAAAAATTATGTGGAGAAAAACGGTCCGAAGCTAATCCTATCAAGTGAGAAACAAAGAGAAAGTAGTTTGCTTAGTTTTAGACTTGTCCGGAAAAAGAAGTATCTTTCGCTTTGTTCCAGTAATATTTTTACATAAAATTCGAAATGGAGTTTTTCATGCGTTACAGGCTTAAATTGATAAAAATGACGGCAAGACTGTTTTTACTATGTTCCCTTGCTTAATGTAAATTGAGCTATCTCTTCTTTATGTACTAAAGAACTCCTTTAGTGTAAATAAAGCCCCATATCGGTAGGAACAAGTTTAGTAAAATGTAAATGAATGAACGTTTATGCATGCTAAGCGACATGGAACGCATCATAAATGATCTATATATTACTGTTCTTCAGTATGAAGTTAAATGAATTTTGATTAAAATATATCTAGATCATTGTTAAGATCAAGAAGTTCATCAATGAAAGACACACACATATATATGTTCTATCAGGAATCTTTTTAATTACCATATTTCTTAGAAATTGCTTAATTTTCTAAATAGTTTAAAAATTTATAGTTTGGCTTATTTTATTGTGTAATTAACTAATTAACTCATTATTTGACACGATATAAAATTACTTGATTCGTCTCAAAGCATGGTGCAGTTTCAAAATGATATGTTAATATAAGGGATCAAATAAACAAATGAATATCAATTAAATGTGAAAATTTCAATGTAGAAATTGTATAAGATTTCTGTTCTAAGCAGCAAAGAAGTAGATAGAGCGCACCATTCTTTAATAAGTCAATAGGTGTTTGTAGTACTGAGTTAATTCAAAACTCATTTTAAAACTTTGCATAGATATTATATTAACAAGCACAGCAATATGTAGATGATAATTAAAAACGTATGAGACATTCTGTAAAAGCTTCGAGAATCTTAGTTGTTTTTAGTTTCATTTGCGTATATACTGTGACAAAATTACTTTGTGGGTGTACGTGAATGCAATCCAATAAGCAGGATTAAAAAAAATAAAGCTCTTTATTTTACAAATATTCTCAAGCAAAGAAACGTAGCACAAGTATTAACACAGCACTAATAAAAATTCACAACAGAGATTACCACTAAATCTCAACACAATGCTCAAAGGTTTCTTGTTAACTCACCAGCTTGCTTGCAGGTCAAATTTCAACTGACTACTTCTTGGCTTGAGAGCTTTCCTTTTATACTTTTCAACAGGAACTGACTTCATTGCGTAGGAAGTGACATATCTTTAGAAAATTCATGAAACCAGTAGAAATATGTTGAAAGTTCGAGGTCCTTCTAGAGAATTCCTTTTGTCGCCAAAGTCGCCAACTTTGTCGCCAAATTTGTCGCCAAGGTCGCCAAATTTATCGCCAAGTCGCCAAGTTTGTCGCCAAGATTAGCATCTCAGGGAAACGATTTTATAGCTTTGTAACAATACATTTCGGGAAGAAGAATGGGAGAGATTAACAATGAAGAGAGACGGAATTGAAACTTATTCCTTACAAACTTGTGTTGTTTTAGATTAAATGCCAAAATGCGTGTGTAGAATTAATTTTTTATTTAAAGAAGTTCAGAATATATAGCAATTATTGGTTTCTTTCGTTTTGGTACTTCGTTTGAAGAATTTTTGATTTCTTTACATTGTTATGGGACACAAGTAGAGAGAGGATCAAAAACAACTAATTTGGCTTCGGTAATCGACTTGATGACTAATGTATTAGGCGTAGAGATGTTAATTTCAGTGGCATCTTCTGATTTCAACAATAATCTACAATGATTTAGTCAACTTAAAATTTTCAGTTTTGATACATAAAATGTGTAAATCAAATTCATGAGACATCGAAAGAAATTCTCTTTGTCTAAAGTTCAAACTGTGTATTACTAAATAAAAGCAACAGAGATTTTGTTCTATAATCTTTAGGAAAAATACTGTTGCATTTTATTTAAATACCATTTTTAGTTGAGACAAAATTACCTATATTTCGAGACTTACCAAAGAACAATTTTTTTTCAGATATATATGACTTTGCCTGAGACAATTAGTTGAAAATCATTAGAAGAAACTCAACTTTATTGTTTTCTAAAACAATTTATCACTTCGGAAGGCATTAAGGAAGGAAGGAAGGAAATTATTGAAATCAATAATAACTTTTATTTTCAGCATTTAAATTATTATTGCCCGAAAATGCATTGTAAATTCCTGATTATATACAATTATAGAGTTTAAATAATGGGAAATATTCTTAGGTTAGACAGTTCGTTAGTTATTTTAACGTCTGGGTTTGAAGCAACACGAGGGCTAGTTTGGGACTGACCTCGTAATTTTGAAACTTGATCAGATGACGAGGACGACACCTGAGCTGACACCCCCTCTCTTCAAACTTCTTCACCACACCAGTGGAAAACTTCTTAGGAAAGAGTGCATATTTTATTCCTTAAAAATTTTTTATAATAATTTTTATCTGAAAGCAATTCAGTATGAAAAAATAAAAATGAGAAAAATTGTGGACTAAAATAATCTTTCATTTAGTTGAGAATAGTTATGAAAGAAACACTGAGAGATTAGGAATATTTTTTTTCTCCGTAAAAAATAAAAATGTTTGGCTCATTTTTCTTTTAACTGGAAACGTTTTAGACATTTTCTGTTCATTTCTCGCACTGATCCAACCTTAACTGCATCAATTTGATAGCTTGTGTTAACCGGGCATACACAATAAATCCAAGCGCAATCGGAATTTGAGATCAGGCTTTCCTTAACCTTCATATCCAAGCAGGTATGTTATAAATTATTATTTTAAAATAGTATAAATCGAAAAGTTTTGTAAATCAAAATAAAAAAGTATTATAAAAATCTCGAAATTACTAACAAGGAACATTATCTTTAGGTATAACGCAAGTTCCAAGGAAATAGGAATGCTGTTAAATATTACTTTGACAGTTGTACAAAGTGCACTTTGTTTAAGTGGCGACATTATCATTTCACCAATTCAAAATATGACATGCTTTTAGTGAAAGCGTTTCAAGTCAAGCCATTGAAATTCCGCTGCGAGCATTCCGTTCTGGTGTGAATATGTTAGGGAAAGTTTCAGATAATTCTGACATGTTAACGTGCCTCATTATGGGACTAATTCTACTCATCTGGGCAGTGTTGTAGCTAGACCTGAGCGGAGGGGGCGATCCGCACCGGGCGGCAAAATCAGACATGCAGGAAAACAATTTTATAACTAACAGCAGTGGAACTGACTAGCTCAATCATCGTGTACAAAAAAAAACAGCGGGAGTATTCTCCCCTAAACTTTCTCGTATACTCCTAACACATGTAGGGAAAAAATAAGCTAAAACCCCTAACACAGTGGAGATAAAAAAAAAATAAGCAAAATTAAGTCAGTTCCCCGCATAAAAATTTCGAATCTGCTTTATTCCCAGTACACAGCAAGTTTCTCCACCATACGTTGAAACGACAAAACAAATGGCAATAAAGTAATCCGAGCAGGATCAGAATTCGCTAAAAGGGAGAAAAAGGAGCCAAAAGGGAAGAAAAAAGCACCAAGCAGGAGCCGCTGATTATCATGCACAAAAGATTGCGTCCAGTACGCATGCGCGTGGAGATGACGGATTTGTTTCAAAAGTAAAATTATACAGACCGATAGACAGTAACCCGTTGACGGATTTGGCCCAAAATTTTATACGGACCTACATTCATGACGATAAAACTGTATATCAAATTTAATCCATCTAGCTATTCAACTTTTTGAGTTATAGTGTTCGCATGACTTCGGACATACAGACAGACAGACTTCCCGTTGACGTATTTTGTCCAAAATTTGATAGAAACCTACAAAGTATGTTTAAAGACCACATACCAAATTCCATCCCCGTAGCTCTAATAGTTTTCGAGTTATCGTCTTCACAGACAGACACACACACAGACAGACATAATTCCAAAATTGTGTTTTTCGGACTCAGGGAGGTCTAAAACGTGGAGATTCGTCAAAATCTCGAGTTCGAATTTTTTGACGATTACAACACTTTCTCTTTGTAGACTTCGTATAAGAGAAAGTAAAAACACGCCTCGTATAATTAACAGCAGTGGCATTGACTAGCTCAATCATCGTGTACAAAGAAAATCTAATGAAACTGATTCGTATTTTTTGCCTTTTGTTGGTAAGTTGTCGATATGTGAAAGAAAGATTAGTGGTGGACGAGCGATTTCGCAACCTACCTGCAGAGATCGAGGGCGTCAAACGACGAATTACGTTACAAATAAAAAAAAATCTTGAATTTATTACAATTTTTTTATTTTGAGGTTTTTGTGCCCTGTGTGGAGGGAAGCATATTGTAAGTTCGGCCCGGGCGGCAAAAATTGCAGCCACTGCATCTGGATGCTTAACTATTTACCATTTGAAAACAAAATGATTGAGAAATTTTTTTGATGAGTATATTAAGAAATAAAATAAAAAAATACGTTTATTCTTGAATTGAACCATGAATTTATTTATTAAATCTCTGATAAGTTTTCGTTCACTTGTAATTTTCGTTTTATGTCAATTAAATAATACGAACGATTATACTTTTTTATAATTATGTGTTTACAGTAGTTTTGAAAAACATGAAAAAGTTTGTGTCTTATTTTGGTCTTCGTTTTAAAAATATTTGAAAAGTTCGATAACTTTATTTTTGTGGCTATTACAGAATATGTAAGAACAATCGTGCATATTTTTGCTAACTTTTCAGAAGGTTGATTATTTTGTATAACTAAAAGATCTGCATTAATGATGAAGAGGTGATTATATTGTGAATAAAAGGCCATTTTTTTATTTTCATCTCAAAGTGATTCCGACTAGAGAAACAATTATTTATTTCTGTAAATCAAGTATCCATCGTTCTTGTTGTTGTGGTCAGAAATTGGCAAAGCTCAAGAGATCTCCCTGACATAGTTTGAATTCAAAATGTTGTTTTAGGAATCCAATAATATGATAAACGTATTGTTGAGAACCTATAATTGTGCTTCCCAACCATGTTAGTCCTATGGTTCGAAAGAGACATTTACAGAGGTTCTTACTAGCTATCGGGTAAATGGAATACAATGTCTCCCTCCCCCGACCTTGGAGACAAAATGAATGTTTTCAAAAATACTAGAATTTTCGCGATATCTCTATTAAGAGCAGAGATATACAGAATGTTCTAGATGTTTATCTGTGACTTCACATCCTGTTGGCAACACTATAAATACCCGGTTCCCATTGCGAGTTGGTCAGCTGTTTGACGCTGAGCTCTATTGTTCGTGCTATTACTGTTATTATTAGTGATTTGCTGCCTGCACGTGTTGCTAATTTGTACAAGTGCTGTTTTTCCTGTTACCTGCGCTTCGTGTTTTCCGGAATATTCGAGAATAAAGCGTTCATTCTCTATTATCTTGATTGTTGGACTGCTTCCATCGTTCACACATCGGACGATTTTCGTAACAGTATAAATGTGCAAAGTGTTTTATTTTATACTAGCCGCCTTCAGCGACCAGCTTGTTCGCCGGGAATATAATTTCAATTGAATCTGACATCATTTTATATTCATGATTCCCTTAACAACGTAAGCAGATAGTAGTAGATACTTAACCCATGTTCTTTTAGTGGTCTTACACCTGTTCTGTTCATTGTCTACATAAATGTCCCTAATGGAGTCAAATAACTGACCATGTCATGTAACATCTAATTGCAAGTTATCAGCGCCATCTTCACTTGCTTATTCCTCTTGCAAAATCTATATTATATAAAACGCTTATGCGTGGCGCAAAAAAGACCCTTAAACCTTTCTCCCCGTTGGCAACGATCAGTTTGTTTACAAATCTCAACCCTGACGCCGAGATTCTTGAATTGGTATGAAGTCGGAAACAACTAAATTTTTTTTGAGTTTAGATCGTTTGAATTAAATATTGAATGTCCTTCTTAGCTAAAAGTTTCTGAAAAATTGGTTTATTCATCTCTCGACAGCACAAATTTTCTGACTTCGATCTATCCAGGGGAAAACAGTAGAGTGAATGTATTTACATGTGCGGAAGCAACATTTTGTTTAAAAAAGTGCATGTTTAAGATTTTGCTGGAAAAAACGATGCATGAAAATTTTGAAAAAAAGCTATCTAATCAATTTTAAAATGCTAAAGGTAGATAATTATTATGAGTTTTACTTTTAAATAGTTAATATGAACATATTTCAAGCCACTAATTTCTTTAAAATGTCATTTTTTAGCTAAAAGGTTGCAAGATGGGTTCCTTCATTCTGCGACAACTAGAATTTTCTGAGATTTAAAACAGAAATGACCACACTGAGAAAAACATTATATCTTTCTTGACTAAATAATTATTGGAATAAGCATGTATACAAGTGGGGAAGCTTGTCTGTGCAATATTTAAATGAAAAGTGGAAATGTTTAGAATTTTGTTGCAAAAAGCAATGATTTTGGAAATTTTTGAAAAAAGCTCTCTTATCAATTATAAAAGATAAAAGTAAATAATTATTATGGGTTTTAATTTTGAATAGTTAATATGAACATGTTTCAAGCCACTATTTTCTTTAAAATGTCCTTTTTCAGCTAAAAGGTTGCGAGAAGGGTTACGTCATTCTACGACGACTAGAATTTTCTGAGATTTAAAACACAAATGACTATACTGAGAAAAATATTATATCTTTTTTGACTAAATAATTGTTGGTATAAGCATGTATACATGTGGAGAAGTTTTTCTGAACTACATTTTATTGTATATAGGACATATTTGAAATTTTGATGGAAAAAGCAATGTTTTTTAAAATTTTTTGAAAATTTGGAAAAAGGCTATCTTATCAGTTTTAAACTTAAAATTTTGTTGGAATGAAGTTATGTTGAAATAAACTGTTGAAGAAATAGTCAAAAGTGTCTGCCAAGATGTTTTAAATCCCTGATTTCTGATTGACGAAAATAATTTTGATTTTTAATCATCTTTGAATTATAAATATTAATATTCAAATTTCTTTCTAACATTTATATATATATATATGTAGTACCAGAAGATTGTAATTGTAGAAACTGATGAGAAATTAATTTTAGAAGTTCATGTAATTTCAAATAATTTGATTTACTTTTAGTAATTAAAGTACTTATAATTTCCTAATACTAGCAGAAACACATAACTGTATGGCGAGCGAAGTGAGCTGGGATCAAACAGTGATTCTTGGAGGCTGGCGAACGGAGCGAGCAGGGGGTGTAATATATATATAAAGATTTTACAACTGTGCTAGGACACGCAGTGTCTTCATTGTAGCGAACGAAGCGAGCAGGGTTTGTGTAAAAAACCCCAGAGGATTGCAACGCAATCTTCCTGGAGGTTGGCGAGCTTTAGCGAGCAGTATTATTTGATTTAAACATTAAGATGGCTCAACACATTTAATAGGCAGCGGCATGTTTTCTGAATTAAAACATGCTGAAAAAAATGAAAACATAGCAACCATAATCATTCAATTTATTGGATATATTTCTTCATGTACTTAATATCTCAGAGGGCTTGGTTGACAGATTCCACAAAACGTTTGATGAAATAAAACATGAAAGCAAAATGTATTAGGATATTACCTTAACTTTCACCAATGAAAGAGAAACGCGGAATTAAATATTTGTTTAAACAATGAAAACGGTTTGAATTGCGTTGCAACAACGAAAAGTATTGTTGCAAATTATTCCAAAAAATATTTTTAAAAGGTTATTAAAATTAGAGAAACTTTTTTAAGGCAACTTAATTGATATCAATGGGAAGGTAATTTTTTGCACTTTCAGATTTCGTAAAAATGAGTTTTTTGCTGTAATATTTTCGGGAGTTATTAAGGGAAAACAACAAAATTTCTCATAATTTTTAATTAATTAAAATTTGAAGAAAACGGCTCCGAGGTGCACATTCCAACTCCCAAAGAGTGTTCGTGTCAAATTTCGCAGCTCTAGGTCCAGTAGTCTGTCTTTGTAAGCGCCAATATAAAATATTTGAAGAAAAGGATGAAAATGTCAGTAAATATTTATTTTGGTGCGCAATGACTTCTACTTTTGCTACAAGGAAAATTTCCTTTTCGTTATACCAACTGGCATCTGAGTACCCCTTGAAGTACATTTGTGCAATCTCTGACCTGGCCTGACAATCTACTAAATATACCAAACGGTAATTTTTTTGGTTTTAGGCGGTGTCTAATGAATTAGTTTTAGGCGGTTAGGTAGTCTAACGAAAAAGTGGTGCAAGAAAAAGCTTGTATGCTCTTATATTAGATGTGTTTTTTTTTTGAAATGTGATTTCCACAGAAGTTGTCTTCAACGTGATTCAAATTTAGAGTCTTCAGAACAGAATGAATCTAGAGATGACTTATAAAGGAGAGAATGAAAGAAAAAATCTTGGTAAATCTAGTCGTGAAATTTAATTTTCTCTTTTTTTTAATTCTTTCTCACGTATAAGGTAGATTTAGAATATAAAAAAAATCCTAAAATTGTTGCATTTCCTATGTTGTTTCCATAAAAGATATGACGTTTATTATTAAGAAAACGTTTTATTATTAAGAAAATTCATGAGAAAACTTACAGAAGTAAATAATTTAAATAAGTTTAATACTTGCATCAGCAATAGGGTGGATCGAAAGTCCAAAGTATGGATAAAATAATTGGCATACGGTGCAAAAGTTGTCTTTTGAGTCTACTAGCATACATGCAAAATTTTTCAAGTTTGTTTAATATCTTCCGGTGCCCCAAGACACTTAAATGTTTGCAAAAAAACCCGATTTTTATGCAAATTTCGAATTAAAACGTAATATTTGAACGGCCCCTTATTAAACAAATTGTAAAATTATTTATTAAAAATCTTTCTAAAAGAAATAAACAAAAATAAAGCCGAAAAAAGGCCAATATGGCAACCCTGCCTCTGGTCCCGAGGTCGACGCGACGCCGAAAAACAACCCTGTTTGCAAAAAGCAACCGTGCGCCCGCGTTAGGAAGAAGTTGCGCCAAGCTTTTTCTCAACCACCGCCATCGGTAGCCAAACATTAAAATATTATTATGCCCCTAACTTTCTTTCCAATGGTCAGATCGAGGATTTCAATAGCTTTAAAAATTCCCTGGACAATGTCATTTTGCAAGAAAACCGCGCGTAAATCGGTCCAGTAGTCTTTTAGTCTATAAGACACATACATACGAACATTGCCTTTTATATATAGAGATTTAAAGTGTACTGAAAAGTCCAACTTGGGATTCAATTCAATTACCATAAGTCTAAGCTAAGCATAACCTGAAATTATATAAAAAATACCTGTAATATAAATAAATTAAAAAAAAAACTAGATACACTCTACTAAACATGAAATTCCAAGTATTCCGGAAAGTTATTGATAAACTGAATTGTACACTGAAGAGCCAAAAAAAACTGGTACACCTGTCTAATATCGGGTAGGGCCCCCACGAGTACGCAGAAGTGCTGCAACACGACGTGGCATGGTCTCGACTAATGTCTGAAGGCATACTGGAGGTTTTTCACACCATGAATCCTGCAGGACAGTCAACAAATCCATAGGAGTGCGAGGTGGTGGAGATCTCTTCTCAACAGCATGTAGCAAGGCATCCCGGATATCTTCAATAATGTTCATCTCTGGGGATTTAGGTGGCCAATGGAAGTGTCTAAAGTCAGAAGAGAGTTCCTGGAGACACTTGGTAGCAACTCTCGACGCGTGGGGTGTCGCATTGTCCTGCTGGAATTGTCCCAATCCGTCGGAATGCACAATGGACATGAATGAGTGCAGGTGATCGGACAAGTGTTTAAGTACCTGTCACCTGTCAGAGTCGTCTCTAGATTTATCAGGGTCCCATATCACGCCAACTGCACACGTCCCATACCATCACAGAGGCTCCACCAGAATGAACAGTGTTGACAAACAGGGTCTATGGATTAATGATGCCGTCTCCATACTCGTACACGGGTATCCATACGATACAATTGGAAACGAGACTCATCAGACCATGTAACATGTTTCCAGTCGTCAACAGTCCAATGGTAGTGTTGTCGGACCCAGGAAAGGAGTAAAGCTTTGTGAAGTAGAGTCAACAACGGTACACAAGTGGGCCTTCGGCTCTGAGAGCCCATATTAATGACAGTCCGTCGAACAGTTCGCACGCTGATACTTGTAGATGCCCCATCATTGAAATCCGCGGCAATTGGAGGAAGTATTGTACACCTGTCTCGTTTAAGGATTCGCGTCTGACGTCAATGGTCTAGTTTTTACAAGGTCTTTTTTCCGGCCGCACCGATGGCGGAAATTTGATGTTTTACCGGATACCCGATATTCACGGTACACTCGTGAAATGGTAGTAAGCGAAAATCCAAATTTCATCGCTACTTCGGAGATGCTATGTCCCATCTCTCGTGCGCCGACTATAACGCCACGTTCAAAGTCGCTTAAATCTTGAAAACACGCCATTGCAGCAGCAGACACCGATCTAATACGTTTTTCAGACATGTCTATATAGACAGACTGTTGTCCTATATAGGCATTGCCGACCGCATCGGGTTACGCTGATGGGTTGCATATCTCCGTTATTTGCATTTGCACGCCTGTACCAGTTTTTCTGGCTCTTCAGTGTATATTTATACTTTTTTAATGATGAAAGAATTTTATAGTTTAAAAAATATAAAAAAATATCAAATCGAAATCTTTTATCAGAAACTTAATTTCTTTTTTACCATTTTCGTTTATTTAGCAGCTGTAAAATATACTAAAGAGCGAACTCATTAAGCCTGACAAAAGCTATTCGGTTTTGCCTCATTTTGCATTTTATTCTCTACGGTACTTGGACTTCTTTAAAATTGTAATAGATTCTTTCCCAGGATCATTACGCGACACAATGGTCTGAAGAAACGTAACAAAGGTCAAACGAAATTACTTTTCAGTTCTTTAAACAGAACAAAATTGAATCGCGTAAGAAGCCTTCTAAAAATACTGAAAGCTGTTTCAAAAGAATATGCGGCTGCTGCTACCAAATGGAGAAACAGAGAGAGGTATTGTTGAAAATGCTAATTCTGCTCCCAAGTCACGCTTTGCATATTGTTCGCGATCTAAAAATCAAACGAATGTATTTGCATTTTAAAAAAACGTCTGGCTTAGGAAAATAACTTTGCTGTCCTCATTTGGAAGAGAATGGGAATCCCGTTACTTGACGTCTTTTAGTGGTAGTTTCCACTGCATAGCTTCGTTTATTCTGAACTTTAATCACGCAACCGTCACCACAGTTTTATTATGTTTTATGTAACTTCTGAGCTTTAAGAAGTAACTTTAAAGCCAATGTGTAATGAAACTGTAACGAGAAGAAATTGTATTTCTCATTTTATGAATGGAAAACAATAAAGACAAGAAGAAAGGTAATAAGTCTAAACAGTGGATGTTTTCAATCTTCAGAATGTTTACAAAAGATAGAAGGAGCTTAATATTGAAAGTACATAAGATCGAACTATAGCAATATGCTAAGAGCTTTGATCGCAGTGTTAAGGGGAAAGAAATACTTACTTCAGAATATACTTGTTTGAAATGGAATGTTATTTATAGAAGATACTTGTTGTATATTTTTTGGCAATAGAATAGTCTTCTTTGTAGAGACATGAAAACAAAGAAAAAGTCACAAAACAACTTCAATAATATTTTTAAAACAGTTAAATTTAAATTTGTTCTCAAATATGATTTCGGAATTAAATATTTAATATTCTAAACTTCGCAGAAACGGGGAGCGAATAGAAATGATATTGAAATTAACTTCCAAATTCTGCTGTAGGGAAAAACAGTAACGTCTTACTGCTGCTGTAGAGAAAAACAGTAACGTTTCTTACTGCCTTTTAGATATCAAAGGACACGTCATTAGAAATTGAGAGCCATTTTTTCAATGTAAACGATAACTTTTTAAAAATTCATATTGCATTGAATGTCAGAGTTCAGACATTTTATTCAATAAATTGTCTATAAAGACGAAAATGTTGCAGTTGCTAAGTCTTTTCTTGCTTTTTCTGCTTGTATATAGAGAAGAACTTTGAAATAAATAGTGAAACATAAAGCGAAGGCTTTTCATGCTTTATAAAGGCTTAATGTCACACAGTTTGTAAAATCTGAATGTCTATAGAAATCTCCAAAACATTCCGTTTTCTAAAGCTTTTGTCAGATGTTTCTTGTCAGCGTCCTCTGTAATTGCTTTTGAAATTTTCTTTGAACATTATGTTTATCTATTTAATGATTGTCACACTATTTAATGATAAGGAACTGTTCGCGCCAACCACTAGTTTAGCTCCTTTCATAACTTATAGCAACCCTTTGACGCCACCATCCGCCATATTGCATCTCTGTCAGAGTCAGTTGAAGTTGTTTGGTTTTCATGTATGCATGTGGTATGAGCATCGCAGCCAGACCATGTATTATCACATCATGTTTCATATCTACTCTACCACATGAGTAACGCATGGATAATATGTAACATCAGTTTCTACGTATTCAACGAGAACGCATTTAGTTCATGTGTGACATCGCAGTCGACATGTTCAATTGTAGCTCTTGCATGAGCATACTCAACTTGCCAACAGGCAGCATCTACCAAAATTAAATCTGTATACATCGGAACATCCTGTATATATTGTAAATAAGCTATATATTTAAATAATCAATACAGTCCGCTCAATTTGACGAATAAAACGCAAACAGGAACAATAAACTCGCCTCGTCTTGAATAAAAATTGTGGTGTCTAAAATACCACGTTGCTGAAGTTCAGGTATCACGAAATTAAAAAATTAAATCGACTCTAAGCCAACAGCAGTCACGAGCCCAGCTGTCGATCGCTTTTCGAAGAAGAATGGTCCGATCATGAGACTACCACAGCAAACAGTGACTGTGGGAAAATGCAGTGGAACTGGGTGGATAACATGAGGGATTTTTTCGAACCCACACACAGTTTCGTTTCAGAAATGATCAAAACATTTTTAACCGATGTCTTATTTTGTTTGACAATATTGCATAAAGCGCATTTTCTGCTGGTAATAAGTTTTTGTGGAAATTAAAATTCCATGACCTCTTGTAAACTATTGTCAAGTTTGATGACATGTAGTCCAGTAGTTTTCTCTTTATGACCGTTTCAAATTGGAACTTTAATTTCAGAGACTATACGTGTGAAGAATAAATCAAGAAAATATTCTGACATCTCTTTTTAAACAATATATTTTCTTACCTTCTTATTTTTCTTTTAATAAAAATTTACCTTGAATATTTGCGTAATTTCAGAATCAAACAAGAGCATGAATTGATTTCATTATATATTTTTTATTTTTCATTTAAAATAAGTCCCACTCTTAATTCCATTACATTTTACAAAAATTTAATTGCCTTTTCTTTACTTTATCTGCTGGTCTGTTTTATCTGCTTTGGTCTTTAAGAATCATCTTCTTCACAGAAGCAGTTATTCTTTTAATTACAAGACTATGCAGGTTTTAATTAAGAAAATCATTGGCCATTTTCGAAGAATTGTTCACTTTATCAAACGGAATGATAGATTTCTACGGGAAAAAATTAAATAGGATAAAAATAAATGCGGGATTCTTTTAATTTACTTCCGCAACTTCGGAAATTTAGAACGTCAAGAAGTAAGTGGATATGTTTTTTCGAAGTGAAAACTGACGACCTTATCTAATAACAATGCCTTCGATAAAGAATTATGGGCAATTACTTATTTTGTTTCTTTGATTCTTTCTTTATTTTTTCTTTGTCTTACAGTGACTGAAGAAGATGCACTCCGGAGATAATAACCTTAAATACATGTTTTAAAAGTGTCATTTCCCTTTCACTATCGATTTAGCAAACATAAAATAGAAAGAAGTTTATATTTTTTTGAGGGTTTTTGTTTAAATTTAAATTGCAAGTAATCAGCTTCTTCTTTTAAGTTTATAAGCATTTATTCGAAATTTAGCAAATTAGCTATATAAGACCGAGAATGGTCTAAGACTTAATTCATGAAAATCTTTTATTGCCGAAGGGAAGAATTTACATAACCAATTTCAGACGCTATGAAAAGATGTTCGATTGAGTCAATAAATAAATACACGCTATAAGCATGCAACCTTTTAAATTTCTTTAATTAAATAGTGTAATTTGAGTTAAATATCTTCTCAATACATGTGGAAGGGAACTTTATCTCTAATAATAAGAAAGAATAATGTGTGTGTGTGTGTTTCCGTATGTTGGCGCTCTACAGGGCACACCGCTGGACCTAGAGCTACAAAATTTGGCACAAACATACTTTGGAGGGTGGGAATGTGCACCTCAGAGCCCTGTTTTAAAATTTTCATTAAAATTTTAATTAGTTAAAAAGTAAACGAAAATTTTGATTTTTTTCCTTAATAATTTTCAAATATGTTACAGCACAAAAATCATTTTTACACTATCTGCAAGCGCAAAAAATTACCTTCACAATGATATAAATTAATTTGCAAAGCAACTCAAACAGTTTTCATTGTTTAAACAAATATTTAATTGCAGATTTCTCTTTCATTGTTGTAATCTGAGATAGGTTCCTAATACGTTTTGCTTTCATATTTTATTTCATGAAGATTTTTGTGAAATCTGTAAACCAAGCTCTAAGAGATACTGCTTTGCTTATATTAAGAAATATAAGCTGAAAGGTTAGGGTTACTATGTTTTTATTCTTTTTTCAACATGTTTTAATCCAGCTAACACGTCGCTGGCCATAAAATGTGCTGCGTCATTTCTATATTGAAATCGAATGCATATTTTACAAGAAGAATAAGAAAGTGAAGATAGTGCCGACAACGTGCAATTAGGGGTTACAGGACATGGTCAGTTATTTGACTCCATTAGGGACATTTATATAGACAATGAACGGAACAGGTACAAGGTCACTAATAGAACAGGGGATAAATATCTACCACAATCTGAAATTTAAAATCACGTTGTTAAGAGAACCATGAATATAAAATGAAGCAAGATTGAATTGAAATCATATTCCCGGTGAACAAGCCGGTCGCCGAAGGCGGCTAGTTAAAAATAAGAATGAAAAATTTATATAGAATAAATGATTTTTTTACATGCACAAATAATTTTTCATGCACTCCATTTGTTGTAAATTTTTTAAGTTTAGAAAATTTCGTGAAAGTTTTGGTTAAAGCCACGAAAGTAGAAAAAAAAAACGTTCTATGAACTAATGAGTGTTATTTTGCTCAAAATCGGTTTTTAAACATAGTGAATGAAACTTTGCTGAAAACATCAATACTTATTTCGCTTTTACAATATTCTAGGATCTAGTCTTCCCTTTTCGTGATAGATTATATTCTTTTTATGATCTTAAGATCTGATCTTTTTATTTCTTAAAGGTAGCTGAGGCTTGCTGAAAGATTAATTTTATGATTGCCATAAAGTATCATAAATTTTAGGATTACCATCACCGTTGCATATTTTTGATATAACTCATAAGGAAATAATTTTAATACTCTCTTCTTTAAATTTTTATTATCCAGTTTGCTTTTTTCTAACAAATTAAGACAAGGGCAAAGTTGAATTTGGAGAAAATCCGTTTAGATCAAAGCTGCCAAATTCAAATGTTAACACTACATTAGCATGCTTGTTGGACTGTTTTCGCAGTACACTCACCTAACGATTTACTTAACAATATATGGTTGAAAATTGGCTTGGCAACTCAGAGTTGGTTATGATTCACAGGTTATACAAATTACATGCTCGCTAAAAGAAAAATATCATCACTCTCCTGCAGAAATTTTTCGATGAAAATGAGTTTAAAAAATAATTTTAGTGAGATTAGCTACTAAAAACACACTTTTTTAACGTACTAAAAATATTTTTTTAATTTTAATTATTTTTTGATTTTTCGTCTTATTTACTATTCATTATACTAAATAGCATAGGTCCTTAAATGAATATTTTCTCAACGACTAGGTAGCTCCACATGTATTGTGTCAATATATAATTAAATTGATAATTTATTAAGCTCCAATTAAGCTCTGAAAATGTGAAAATAGTGTATTTTCCGTGATAACACGTAGGTTTACAAAATTTCAAAACTCTACATCACATGTAAGTGAGTGAAAAATCGATTACAAAATTCCGTCTTCATAAACATGAAACAGGTAAAGTTAATTAAAAGTGTATAATAAATTTTTCGAAATAAAATCTAAGAAAAGCGATATTTTTTTCATTAAATTCTAATTTTTATCATCGAAACTATTCCCAGCGTATCGTAATATTTATTGCAAAAGAACCCTTTTTTGGAACAACTAAAATTCTTCCACTTTAATACAGCTGACAAGTTTTATTTTTAATAGTAAGCAAACTCTTGGTCGGCTCGACTAAAAGAACAAGTGATTGGAAAAAAAGATGCATTCGGTTTCTGATTTACGATTTTCTTCTGATTTCCGAGTTTATTTTTTTTGCTGTATAAAGAAGAAATAAATAAAAGATTAAAGACATTTCATGAAAGGCAGATGCTTTTTCGAGCAAGATTTAGAAGTCTTTGAAAAACTTTGAAATCTTCTCTCCTTTTATAACCAGAGAAAAATAGTTCGTTCCTTTAAGAAACCTGAAGTCATTAAGAATCGCTAAAGTGCTCTTTTTGTTAAATTTATCAAATATCATTAAAAGTACTATTTTTAACCTAAAGGTTCATTGATCTTTCCAAACGACTCGCTCGATTAACTACAGGAAAGGAAAGTGATTTACAACGAATTAAAACTAAGTTCCCCGTCTGTGACGTTTAATTTGCTGTATTGTCACATTGCAATTAGAACTGAACATTATCTAGAAAATGTGTTCCAGAATATAATTTATATCTGATTAAGGATATCTCTACTAATAATAAAGGAGAATGTGTGTGTTTTGGTCCTCTACAGGGCAGACCACGGGACTTAGAGCTGCGAAATTGGCACAAACATAATTTGGAGAGTGGGGATATGCACCTGGAAGCTCTTTTTTTGAAATTTTAAATAGAATTTTAAGTAATTAGAAATTAAGAGAAATTTTGGCGTTCTTCCTTAATAACTTCAGAAAATATTACAGCACAAAAAATCATTTTTACACCATCTGAAAGTGCAAAAAAGTATCTTTTGAATGATATCAATTAAGTTGCCGTACAATGTTTTCTTTACTTTTAATAATCTTATAAAAATATTTTTTTGAATAATTTACAGTAATACTTTTCATTGTTGCAACGCAACTCGAACAGTTTTCATTGTTTAAACAAATATTTAATTGCATACGTCTCTTTGACTATTGTAATCTGATATAATATCCTAATACATTTTGCCTTAAATTTTATTTCAGCTATCCGAGATATTGCTTTGCTTACATTCAGAAATATATCCAGTAAGCTGAATGGTTATGGATGCTATGTTTTTATTCTTTTCTCAGCATGTTTTAATCCAGCTAACATGCAACTGGCAATAAAATATGCTGAGTCATTTTAATGCCGAAATGCGTATTTTACTAGAGGATAGAAGAAAGTGAAGATAGTGCCGACAATATGGAATTAGAGGTTATATGACATAGTCAGTTATTTGACTCTATTAGGAACATGTATGTAGACAATGAACAGAAGAGGTCCAAGGTCATTGATAGAACGTGGGTTAAATATATACCACAATATGAAGTTTAAAATTACGTTGTTAAGATAATCATGAATATGGAAATGATGGAAGATTCAATTGAAATCATATTCCTAGCGAACAAGCTGGTCGCCGAAGGCGGCTAGTGAGGAATAATGTGTAGTGTATTTGTAAAGAGTGTGTGGTTAAATTAAGGAAATTATCAAATAGTTGGATGTTTCAATTTGCTCTTGGCTGTTTTCACAAGAAGTAATAGAAATTGCCTGTATAGTTGCATGCTAGCAAGCAACAAATTCTAGACAAATTCTCATTTGCAGATTTTCTCATATACACGCAACACACAGAGAGTAGATTGGGTATAATAGTCAAGTCAACGAAGGGTTTGAAAAAAAAACATTAAACCATATAGTTTTGAAAATTGGTACACATGTTCGAGAGGGGCTTCTGATGAACATACTAAAATTCCCCGGTCCTGAGGAGTGAGCTCACGACGTCATCTTGGATTTCATCCCCCTTTTATAGTTTTTCCTGACTATCTCGAAAACTATTCAGTTTTCAAATAACAAGTCAAAGGTCACTAATAGAATATGGGTTAAATATCTACCACAATCTGAAGTTTAAAATTACGTTGTTAAGAGAACCATGAATATAAAATGATGCAAGATTCGATTGAAATCATATTCCCGGCGAGAAAGCTGGTCGCTGAAAGCGGCTAGTAATAAATAGAGTAAACATTAAAGTATTGCCAAAGACGAAAGAACTTATTTCTAAAATTTTTCGTCAAATCACCTTTAATGATCTTTTGCTTATACTACTCTGAATAGAACTACTGAATTACACTGAATACTAGTCTGAATAGAATATATTTTTGATTGGAATTTCGAATGCTGACCATCTTTAGGAATTTTAATTTTCAGTCAGTATTTTAATTGAGAGTCCATTGCAGGAAAGCTATAAGAACAATTTTCATACAGTGTTACATAGAAATACACTTGTATTTCTGAAATATGTTATTAGTTTAATCAATATATGCTTGTTAATTTTAAAAGAGTCAATGTAAATCTTTCTTAGGTTATCTGTAAGTAAGTTTCATGAGCAACTAGGGTACGTAATGAGTGTAGTTTTACAGGCGTTATATCCAGAACTAGAGTAGAAATTAAAATTTGAAAATAGATAAGACTATATTTTTTACAGAATTGGGCATTAGCAAATAAAAATACACGTTCATGTCTTGAACAGAACAAAAAGTGAAAAAAAAAGATATACCAATTGATAGAACTAAGATATATATATACGTTTGTGAGTGAAATCTTTACAGTGAAAATTTTATAATTCCAGTCAAAAAGATTTTGTGATACAATACAGCACTATTGTAATAAAATTTCTATAATTTCTTCATAAGTCATTAAGCAACACTTCTTTTTCCTCATATAAAATGCATTTCTTGTCTGGGGCTCCGTTTCTGGAAAAATGTATACGATAATTTGTCAGTCTTAAATGAAATATGAACAAAAAATTTAGGTATTAAAGTATATTCAGATTTAAAAAATTTTAATTAAGGAAGTAAACGATATAAAACAAGAGGTCAGACGCAAAGAGTAGATAATTATCACACATACATTGAATCAAATATATTGCGTTTAATATTTTAACAAATTTCTTTAGTGAAATAACCTAAATTTTAATTCAAAGCTTTTTTTATAATTAATCTTGCGTCGAAAATTTTTATAATTAATCTTGCGTCGAAAATTTTTATAATCTAACCATTCCATGTCAAATATTTTTTTAAAAGTGAAACTTTAAAAAGAAATATTATCGATAAAATTCTAATTGTGTCGCGTTAGGTAGACTACATACTGACGCAGCTATTATCAAGACTAATTAACAGAATTTCACGTTACCAGTTACTTCTCCATATGCCATTTTCTGTTTACTTTTTCAATTCCTATTATTAGTTCACACTCTCCCTATATATATTTATTTATATATCTTGTTCAAATTTTCAATCGTTAATAAAATACTTTTTATTCATCCACTCAAGTTCAAATACATTTTTTAAAACTTGTAGTGGATGACACTGGATATTAATACAGTTTTTTCAGATATTAATTCATTAATTAAATTTAATTAATTAATTTTAGTTCTATATGGGAGAAAGCATATGTCGCCTTGAGTCGTTTGGTTCGAATTTTTCTCAATAGATGGAGCTAGGTTTGCCAGCTTCTAGACCTAATATTCTTTGTTTACTAGTATGTTCACGAAGGCGTTATTTTTTCATGTATTTTTGTCAGTGACGAAGCGTGTAGATCGCTGACCTAAGTAGGAATTGACTTTAAATTTTTTTAAAAATTACTTGTTGGTTTCTAATGGTGCAGGATGTAGCCAATGTTTGCAAAACATGTTAAGGTTATCAAGATTATTTCCATTTTATGAGCAATGTTGATGAAATAAAAAATAATGTATTTTTCCTTCACGCGTTTTAAATAAATGCTGAATCTCGTCCTTGTAGTTTTTATAAAAGTACACCATCAGTAGAGTTCTTATCAAAGAAAATATTTTCAGATCAAAGGCAAAAACAGAGAAAAAACTGCCTACAAGACTAGATGTTAGAAAGTAGCTAAATAAGATACTATCTCAGCATTACAAAAGCAAACAAAGCAGAATTTTAGATCCATGCACTTATGTGTTTATGTATAAGTAAGTTTGGAAGAAGAAATCTTACGTTACCTTACGTTGCTTTAAACAAGCAGGTACTGGATTATAAAAGCCTTCTATTTACTTCTCAAAGGCAGTTTAAATGTTTATTTTATAAAACTCAGTATCGATTTCAACCAAAGCAAAGTATCTCTTACGGCTTCAAAACACTTACATAGAAAAAGAGTCAAAAATACGATATTTTTACTTTAGGGAAAGACACTGAGAAGTTCTTATGGTTCATTTTAAGTTCTGTGAAGACTTTTTGAAAAGATCTGGCCATTTATCGCCTTCCATTACTTTAAAACACGGTTTTTGTTCAATGCTACCTTATCTCACGGAAACATATTTCACTGTTAAGTTTATTTAAAGGAAAACTGAAATATTGTCCTCTAACTGATCGAAGTACTTTTATGTCAAGCATTTTGAATATCATTAGGTATTGTTCCGTCCCTCAGAGTGTTAGATAAAAATAGGTTCGGAGACATTCCATACTATCTTAATAGCCATTTCGAACAGGATGTTTCATGCATAAATGTGAGGTAATATTTGTTTCTGAATATTGAAACATCCCTTACTTTAATAGGTGATACAAAGAAGTCTTTGCCCATAGCTACTTCCTATAGTAATTTAATTTTTTTAAGGAGATAAGTTATGAAGGAATTATTTGTTTGATTAATTCTTTCATTATTTTAAAATGGAGTGCAAATCAACGCTTTGAGAAGATAACTTTCCGCCGACGAATGAAATGAAAAATGTTGCTATAAATTTGAAGACTAATGTCGTGGAAAGGTGATAAATATGTTTATGATTCACAGGCGTCGATGCAGTTGATTTCAGCAATTCAGCTCGATATGAACTGTTGAAGAGTTGTATTACATCTTCACCTGAATTTGGTTTAAGGTTTTATGATTAGAAAGTAGTTTGCGTTATTTTTATTGTTTTATTGACGTATGAATGTACCATTTTATTTCATGTTAATGCCATTTGTTTTGAAATTCTCAGCATTTACTTCGCACCTATATGTTTTCTTCAACAGTTTTGTTTTCAGTTTACCAGCGTAAATTCTTTAGTAGTTGAAGCTTTTCTTTAGCAACTAAGTATTTTGGATTAAATACAAATTGACAAATGGGCCCTATCTCGCTCTCTTCCGGATGGGTTGACGGTGAGTCATTGAAGGAAGTTTAACTAACATTTAACTAACTTTTTAATTAACATCAAAGTTTTGTGGTCAGGGATCATGAAATAATAAGATGCCCCCCAAATCGGCTAACAATGCAGGAAATATATGTAATACTATATACTATGAAATATGATCAATGCAAGAAAATTTTCTACTATTAATTTATAAATAATTTCATAAAAGAAATTGTCAAATACTCCCGAATAAAGTAAATTAATAAACATTATATTATTTATAAAAATTATCCTGCTTCGAAAAGATTTTGACTTGAAAAAGACCGGGCAACCCCGGATACTCTGCGAGTAAATTATAATTGAAAACAAATTTCTTCTTAATAAAAAGAAATGGAGCAAAAATAGCACGGGGAAAATGCAGCGACAAGGCAGTCAGTTAGGTTATCAAAAATGAGCAGTGAAAATCCGGCGCTATAACAATTGATTTGGGGGATTCTTATTAATAGTAATTAAGAGCATTTGCAGCTTACACAGAGGACAGAATTCAGGCCACAAAGGGTATACTTTTGATTTATAATCTTACCCTTGACAGAAAATTTTGTCCATTTTAGAACTCCTATGGCGAGTGGTCTTTGAAAAAGTTCGTCATACGAGTTCTTATCCATTCCTTCCATTTTGAATAATCTCTTTTACATTCTAAATTCTTTTTTATGTGCTTTAAATATTAATTGCTGTAATTTTTTTTGTTGATGCAATCACTTGATGCTGTTGCGTTGAGCACGCAAAAAGGTGTATTGTTATCGTTTTTTGTTTAAATCTTCTGCTTCTTATTTACATATTTTTCACCTTTTAATTTATACTTCTATTATTTATTAACACAGAGGAAGCATTTTAAATAGTGTGGGAAGATGCAAGAAAGTTGTGAGGAGAAAACTCTTGATTTATTTCTTTAAATTTTTCAGCTCATATGAGTATGCATTATTTTTTGTTGATTAGTCTTAGAATTCATCTTGCATAAAATTTGTCAAATGTAATGAAAAATACCACAATTTTTTTTTATTTGGCCTCCATTCTCCTCGTGATTTAGTAAAACTCATGGATGAATCGTTTACCGATTCCTAATTTGCTTTTGTAATTTGAAAAGACGATGATATTCTAACTTGAACTGTATTCAGCTGCTTTTTTCTGAGGCTTAAGTTTTGTTTCAGATAAACTCTAATAGCATCTTAAAATATCTGTTGCTGCTGTAACTGAAAGAGAAAAAATAGTCTTAACTGCACAATGATTTGTATTATTTCTAAAAATTAATGGTTATTTCCTTCAAAATACCCTCCTCACTAAATTTTTTAAATTTAGTTAGTCGCCCTTTTTTATCCGATAAGGAGCAAAATTTTCTGTTGTAATCACAACTGCTTCCTTTTTCCTTCTTATCAGAAGTTTAGAAAGAACTTTTAATGACTTCTGGAAACGAGTGCAACAACCGAGAGATCGAAATAAATCTGTACAGTTGCTACTATAAATAGATTAAGCCAAAGCAGACGAATTCAATTATATGTCTGCTAGTTTTCATTACTATTGATTATTTATTCAGTTGAATTTTTTTGCAAAATATCAAGAAAATGTCTGAAAAGAGCAGTTTGATTTACTTCAGCAAGAGCTGTTCAACGTAATCAGAAGCCAAGTATATGCTTTCAAATTTACAGATAAACCTTTAAAACCAACAGCACTTTCTGTGTTAATACCTGCTTTTATTAAATTTTTGTCGAAAATAAGTTTTAATTTATTTAAAGTTATTGCGAATAAAGTCTGAATACTTTTGGAAAGTATTTTTTAAAAATTATAATTACAGTATAGTTTAGTTATATTAGCAGATGAGTAAAAGAAGCATTTAAGTGTATTCAAGAGTCACAGCAATGAACATAAGAAAGCAATTTTTCAGAAGCAACTTGATTCTCTTGGTTAGAAAGAAAACATCACTTAAAATCTGCATCTTTCAAAGCTATCAGAGCAGTAGAACTATAGAGAAGTGTGAGAGTAGTATACACATTAAACAAACATAAAGAGGAACGCATTTGCATACCATTGACAGAATAATTAACAAGAACTATTGTTTATTCAAATATAGTGCTACAGCTACTAAAATAAAGGAACGAGAGCTATTAAGGGAGGAACCCGTCATTTTGAATCAAGGTCAGATGATGAGAACGACACCTGAGCTGGCATCCCCTTACAAGCTACCACACCAGTGGGCTGGCGTTTAGGCCCCTACATATGATTCAAAGTGCAACAGGCCCACATAAACGGTGGATCTTCAGTGGAATTGGGTTTGGAACTTGGAATCCTTCGCCCCGAAGAAAAGGCCTTACCACAAGGCCTAAATTATAATTACAGATTTTCAGAAGTAAGTTAAAAATGTCTTTATTATTTGAGACATGAAAATTAATCATTCAGATATACAAAACATTGTATTAAAAAATTTAGTAATTTATGAAAAGGCTGAAAAGTACTAATTATTAGTCTGTACTAATTATTCACTTTTTGTCCACATTTCAGCGATTAATTATCTTTAATGAGAAGCAATTGCTTTCTTTAGTCTTAAGAGTAATTGTCTTGTTAAATTGAAATCTTGAGCAGATTTTTATTATTTACGTAAGATATTTCTTTTTAAATTAATTAAAAAATAATAATTATAAATGTTAACGCATTTTTACATGGATACATCTACTTAATATGAGGCAATAAGAAACTCAAAAATCCATTTTTACGAAACGCCTTTTTTTATATATGACTCGGAGTTCTTTTTCATTCTAAAGAAAACTATGAAAAATAAAAGACAGAATTGTTCACTTACAGGATTTCAAAGTAGAGATGTATACATGTTTTCTTTTATCGGGTTTAGAATTCCGAAGAAAAATCGCCTCACGTACGGTTTGTTCCATTACAAGATGTCGAAGAAGATCGATGGAAATCCATTCTAGACTAAAGAAAAGCGATTGTATCTTTTCAAACGTGTTACTTGTGTTTACAACGGAGAGTTAGCTTTTATTGTCGATGGTTTCCTTTTAAGCAGTCGGTAACAGAACTTGTTACGGCATGTTCCTAGAAAGCAAGTTTATTTTCGAAATAAAAACATACATAAATATTCCCTTTAAGAAGAAGACAGTATGTTAGAGAAATTAATGTGAAATAAATTACAGAAGTCTCTTCTCCTTGATTTTCTCGTATACTTATACACAATACGGCATCTTTTGCACTTAACTTCGTCGTATGATGTATAGAATCGTATATACATTTTTTGGATCCAATCATCCGTTTGACAGATTGGATCCAAAATTCTATATATATCTACAATTTGTGTTTCAAGGCAACATACTAACTTTATTTAAAATAATTAGTATCTGAGTTCTCGCATGCGCAATGACCATTAACAGACAGACGGATTTGAAACAAAATTTGACGAACGATTTCGGTATGCTCATCACATACCAACACTAATCTTTTGGTAGGTTTACTTATAGCGTTGACATGCACATGAGTACGTATCATAGCGTATGTCTCGTGTTGACAGACGGAGAGGCAGTCATCTCTCCGATGGTTTTGGTCCGACATTTGACACAATTCTACAGACCTGATAATAAAATCATATGCCCGATTTCATATATCTAGCTCTTTGCGACCATTAGTTAGCATACTCACATGAACAAATATAATTCCAAAAGTGCCTTTTCCCATTCAGAGAGAGGCAAAACCTAGAGATTAACCGACAACTCGAGGTCGAGTTTTTTGATGATTGCAGTATATCCGCTTTGTATTTATAATATACGACAAAGTTAAAAGTAATGGAATACAATCAGGCCTCGTCAAATTGTTATAGCAGTCTTCGCTACTCTGACCATTCTGACAAAAGATTTTTTTTAATATGACAAATTAACAAACTTGGAAAATATTAATTTGGCATGAATGTTTCAATAATAAGTTTTTGATTGAGCTAAAAATGATAATTTCGGTTAGATAAGTTTCAATGCAATACTGAAAGAATTAACCATGCTATACGATGCTTGAATATATTATTTGACTTTTTGACAACAATATATTTTGCGGATTCACAATTTTCGCTATCTTATTTCTTTAATGCATGTTAGTGAGTGATAAGCATTATGAAGAAATAATTTCGTCTGGGCATAGTAAATAAGCATTAATATATAGAATTGCAAAGGGTTTGTTGTTAGTTTTGTTAGATTTTATTTGCATGACTGGAAATAAATGAACTAAGATTCACAGTAAATTTGAAATCTCATTGCAAGTCTTAGTAGGAAGATCGCGGGATGAAATATTCTCAATTAGAATAGAAAAAATTGAATTAGGTCCTTTGTGGGCAGTTTAGCAGAAACTGGTCCATATTTAAGCCAGATTAAGAGAAGATTTCATAAAACCAATGTTACAGAACAAAATAATTTTTAAGCAGGAATAATTTTTAAACTCAGCGTTATTAAAAATATTTTCAAAAATTAATAATCACTTATCCTTTTAATTTGGCTCTTGCGACTGATCACGGATTTTGTAGCAAGCATTATTTCTTACTTTGTCTTATTTCGTTGCTTCCGCAATCCGCAAATATTATAGAATGTTAAAGTGACTTAAAAAGTGTATTACGCAACGTCCAACTATTTCGTACTATCACTAGTATTAATTTGGCTGGAATTTTCACTGATATCAATGTTTTATATAAGTAATGCATGAATTCGTATCAATTGTGTCTCTTCATCAGAAAGCCTGGGCGTAAAAAGCATTACTAGAACTTTAAAAATATTTGAAAAAACATGAGCATCGTAATACGAAAAATCGAATGGAAAACATGCTGATATTATTGCATGTCATTTAGACATTCTTTTACAGTATCCTCACCCCCTGTCTTCGTCAACGAGGACATGGGCAGGAAATGGGTGAGGGCTGTGATCTATTCTACAATCCAGCGCCAACACAGCCCCGGAAACCGGCCCGACGTCCTCGGGACGTCCGACCCAGAACTCGCAAACCAGGGGCACGCTATGTCGAAACACTCGCGTGCCCGGAGTCATCATTCTCTGTACATCACCGACCCTCACTGGGCCACTCCCGCACACGACCCCACTGGGCCAATAGAAAACACTGCCCTTCCGGGCAGTCATAAAAACGTCGTCACCGACCCCTGTGGGCCTACGAAAGGACTTCAACCTGGTTCGGGTTGCCATATATTCAACACTTAAAACAGCCAAGCGCCGCCAATTCAAAGAGACAAGCACTGCGTAAGTGCAGCAAGCTATAAAAAACATGCACAATGATTTTTTTTGTGCCAACAATAAGGAGAATCAAAAAGAGAACTCTCCACATCCAGACCGAGGGGTACGCATAAGGTAGAGTACCCAACTACGAACTTGCAAAACCAAGAAACCAAAGGAGAAGTACCCCCAGGACAAAACAGACTCATATAAGCACAGTTTTTTTTTTTTTTTTAGAATACAGAAGGAAGACGGGATTTTATCTCTTCACAAGCCCATAAAAAAATAGGGCACTTTCTCGAGACCGCAGTATGCATGACCTGCAGCCTGGGCCCATTCCGATTGTTCCTGTTAAAATCACAGCAATTGCGACACTTAGACTGTGTTTCCAAACAGGTTTTAAAGGAGTGGGTCCCCTGGCAGCGTGAACACAACTCCTCAGGAGCCCTGCAGCGTGACTGCGTGTGTCCGAACTTAAGACAACGAAAACATTGTATAGGTTCCGAAAAAGCCCTAAATCTCAGTGATCCTAATCCCCAATGAAGTCTATTGGTATTATGAAGACAGTGATAGATAACAGGATCTATCGATAAAACCCAATGTTGGGCCGTACCCCGGCCTTTGCGACGAAAGAGGACCGAAAGTCCCCCGTCCGGGAACGAGTTAGACACCCGTAATTTCTCCAAGAAGCTATGCTCCTGCACATCTCGGTCTCCTGGCCCCACCGGGACATCATATACCAGGATTCGCGGGTTGGGCTTCCTTGGGAACCGTGCTCGACAGACCCCATTTAATTCAGAATGTCCATTAATATGGGACTCCAAAAGAGTAGCCATTTCCTTTGTCTACAATGTGACCAAAACCCCACACTCAGCCGCTGGTGAACAGGATAAAACCGTGAGGCCAAGCTGCTGAGGGCGAATATGTTCTTCCAGCAAAGTCCTAAGAGCCCTAGAAGAATCAAAAGAACCTCCCAGTGGCTGTATCAACACAGTAGGCGACTCTGGTCGCGGCTTCAATGCAACACGTGAACCTTCCCGACCCGGGGCAGGCGGGGGAGGAGGCAATTGTAAAGTCGGAACCCCAACACTAGCAGGGATACGAGGAACAGAAGAGACAGGCTTCGAAGGGACAACCATAGGGGAAACAGCCAAGGGCGCCATCCCTACAGGGCGGTTACGCCTTCGAGGCTTCCTTCTTGTTCTTTTCTCTGGGACAACCTCCACAGGCGAGGAAACAGAACCTTGGGCTCCCACTGAGAAGAGAGGTGCAACCACCGTCGGAGTAAACAAGGGTTGTGCTTGAACAGCTTTGTCCTCACGACTGGCTAGAGACTCAACTTTTTGAAGTCGACTATACATATCCTCAAGTTTACGAAGTCGAACGTGCATTTCCTGAATAGCCGGGCTGATATGCCTTAAGTAATTGTGCACGTCGTCAATAGTACCCTCCGGCGCATCCGAATATCGCAAATAGATATTCGTCAACCTCTGCAGCCAGGGACAAATACCCGTTTCGTCATAACTAAAGGCTGGAGACGCAAATTTATCCCCAGGAATAATACTGTCCGGACGATACTGCAACGAGAGCGGAATTCCTTCAGTGGGAGGAACCTCTCCATCAGAATCAAGCTCTTCAGTGGATTGTGCACACTGAGAATCACTAGCCAGAATCGTATCATCTTCAACAATCGTATGGTCCGAATCAGAACTAGAGTTTGCAATCGATAGGGAATCAACAGCACTCTCAGGGTTACTCTTGGAGACTTTTTTACCCCGGCTACGAACCCTTTCTGGCTTCCTCTTACACCCTGACAGAGCACCCACATCCATGGCATCCCCTTTGTGAGAGTCCAAATCAACCGCCCGATTGGAGGGAGAACCCCCAACATCACCAGTTTTCAATACCCCCACCGGTAACACCTGAGGCATCGGTGGAACCACATCCTCCGTCCCCTGGGAAACAGAACTGTCCATTACCCTATCAGGAAGTGTACTCACATCCCCAGCCACCGTCGACGTCCCCAAAGAAGGCAGACTATGAGGATCCGCCGAAGGAGGTTCGACTCCTGGTACCAGTGGCGACAAAGGAGGTACTCCAGAATCACCCATAGCACGAGCAGCTGCCAGACTACCCGGGAAGGGCGTATCTCCCCAAGGAGTCCCCGGTGGCACTCCCTTACTTAACCCAAAGCCAATGTAACCAGCACCCGTATGCACAGGCCCCGCAGTGGCTAAACCTTTATCAACAGTACCATCAGTAGATGTCCCGCCCTGTGGCAATTCAAACGTATTCGTCTGACCAAATATATAAGGCCGCGCCACCAACCCAGGAACAGATGGTACAGAGACCGGCCCCTTTGATGCAGTACCTCCTGCCGAAACCGATTTTGTCGTTTTCGAACCCTTAGGGGCAACAAAATCCTCCGCACTCCCCATTCGGGAGGAACCAGCCAAAGCTACAGGCTTCTTACTTTTACCTTTCTTAACGTGCTTCTCCGAACCAACCAAAGAATCCGAACAAAGAGCCTTATTCGAAATATCCTTGGTTGTGGCCATGATTCAAACTAAAAGGAGGGGGTTGCTCTTCTTTTTACGGAAGATGAAGCCAGAAACCGCCCCATTCCTCTGGACCCGTAGAAAACGACGGGCCCCTGGAGTCTACAGGGAAACTGACAGGGCCCTTCGCCAGATTAGAACGCCCCAACGTGCTCCTCCCAAGCACTGGTCCAGGGCGTCCTCCAGACCTTGCTCTCGCGCAGCCCGGATTCAACCCTGGAGGATTTCTCGAAGGGGTCTACTCTAACCCAGCCCGCAGTACCAGACGTCGCCCCTTCTATGAGCAAGGGCGCAAAACAGGTACCAGTAACACCGCGCCACTCCGAAAGGATCCACCCAATGGACCGACATATCCGCTCTGCCGAAGGGCCCGGGTCACCCCGGGGTGTTCCCAACAGTGGCAAGAGATGCCTGCCATTGAAGGCAGGCCCACCAGGCTTCCTCTTTCTCGGTTTTGACAGTACACCAGCCACCGCCCCGAGCAAAAGTGCACCGGGACGGAATTAAACTTAATAAACAGAAGCCGGGCCAAGGGCTCAAATAAATCCAAAAGATACACTAACAGAAGCTGGGACCCCAGAGGCAAGCAACAAAACCAGTGGCAGAGCACCACCCGGAAGTCACCGCCTCCGGGGCTTCACTGATAAAAAACAGCCCTAAAACCCTAAAAAGACCCCCAAAAGAGTTGCCTCCCAGGGGGTACAGTAAACTTTGCACCCCGAACGATGGGTCCCAAGGAAAAGACGAAAAACCCCAAAAAATGGAGGAACCTAAAAATTGGGACCCATCGTCCGAAACATCGTCACAACATTATCAGAGACTTAAAAAGAAAGACTGAAGATGAACAGCAATCAATCAAGCAAAATTAATAACACAGTCGAAGAGAAACCTTTAACTGTAGCTGTAACGGCTTAAAAACAAGCAATCAAGCAAATTGTCTTCCATCAAGCAAACAATCAGGGGCACCAACAAAAGAACATCTGCAGGGACATATCCCCAACATAGAAGAAACATTCATGCAACAACTGACATACAAAATGCACAATCAAGCAAGCAATAAAGGCACATAATAATACCAAATGAAGCTGTAACCAATAGGAAAAAAGAAAATTTGCAAACAATCAAGCAAGTAAGAGCGTCTCCCAAACAAACAAGCAAGTATGTCAATTTAACGCAAGCACCCCGACAGCGCAACATCTGCAACGATGTTGTCACCATCGGGGATGAGGACCTTGGAACCCCAAAAGAGGGTCCCGACCCCCCAGACACCCACAAAAAATCATTTTTCCCCAACTCAGCCCAATTAAAGAGCCAACTAATTACAATCAGACACAATTTAATTTCTAATTCAATCAAAATTTAAGATAAAAACAAAGTCGCCAGCGACAAGTCACGTGACCCCAGCAACATCTTCGAGGACAAAATGGCGAAGGGGGGCGTTTCACCAGCTTCGCCATTAGCCACAATTACAATAAAAGAAATTACTTCAGTATGAAACACCATAAAATCCTATCAAAATGAGCTAGAACCAATACATTTTAAACCAAAAGCAATCAATACAGTATTTAAAAACCCCATGCTAAGCATCAAGAATAACAACACAGCGAGACAGGTGGGTGCACGGAGCCAGGAGGATCCATAATTAGAGTCCCCAGAGGGGATAAAAACACCCAAATTGAAGTGTCAACTTACCCCTCTGTTGAGGGAACATGGGGGAGTATCTCTACCCCACAAAAAAGGGTCCACCTCCGGGGAATTCACTAAATCCAGGATTTTCCATCAGAGCTCACAAAACACGCAACCACCTGCTCGCCGCCATTTTTTTCAATCTGTCATTTAGACATTCGGGTTTTTGATTTTATGCATCAGAAAACAAGAATAACTTTACTAACTCAAAACTTAAATTTCATAAAAGGTTTATTAATTATATCTGATTGGCTACCATATTTGGCCTGCTGTGTTACTAAATAGTTTAAAGAATTGTAAGTAAGGAAGCCATGATTATATTTTACGCTTTATAAAGCATTGAAATTATTTGTTATCCATTCCGTTGTAAATAAGTTGAAGCAATGGTCTTATATGTATGAAAAATAAATTCACTAGAAAAGAGTTTTATCATTAACCTGAGCAAATCTATTTTTGTTCATTTTGAAGGAATAGAGAAACAAAAGTTTCTGTAGTTAGAAATTTTGCAGTCATTATGGTCCTCATTTGTAAATGAAAAATGATACTATAAATCATTTCTCCAGTCTCAAACATTGCGAATTACTGGACATATTTTTTCCTGTAATTCCGATTTTGTTCTTTACACTAATGATGAAAAATTTTAAATTTCTAACTTTAGATCTTTTTTCTACTAAAAGACAGCTTAATAATTTTGTTAGCAATAATAATTCCAATACTGATAGAATCAAGAGTATTTCATCAATTGCCTTAATTGAGAAAAAATCTCTTCATTCATTTATTTAAAATAATATGAACTCAGTTTTCATTTATTTCATATTATTAACAGAATTAATGCCTTTGCAACATATTTTAGTTTTTAATTTATACATTCGAACGAACGTTTATTTAATCTAATTGTAATGAAATAATTAAATTTTTTACTATTAAGTAAGTTAAATAATTATAGATTTGTTGATGCAGAAACACAAAGACGAAAATATAGTCGGAAGTTATAATTTTATCTGACTTCAAGCTAATTCCTTTGAGATTCAGAATAATGATAAAAGTTAATCCCGTTTCATTGTAACGAATAATAATTTAAAAAGACAGCAACTATAATAATCAGCGATGCATCGTGAAAATAATAAACATTTAAAAAATCGAATTAAACATGCTTATCTCTTGACACACTCTACAATTCAGGTATTAATATAGTAGGTATGAGTGATATTTCACGAGTTATCACCCACACAAAAGAATCCCCAAGGTGACTTGATGCTCAGATATTGAAAGAACGGAATCCAGACATTATGCAAACAAAAATATTGTTTTATTAATTTACTTAATATTAGCAAAAGTAGAAATAATTTCAATCAACAAACTAATAGTTTTACATTGTTTTAAAAGATTATTACAATAAACGTATTTTTCAAAATGAGTTTAAATAAACAGAGTTGGTTAATTTATAAACATAAAATTGCTGTCTGCCGAAAGAGAGACATTATTTCCTCTTTTTAATAGTATATATTGCAACATTTTCAACATTCACATTAAAATTTTATGTAATAGTTAGAATGAAAACGATTCTTCATAGTTATACTCTCCAAATAAAATTTGAATGAAAACAAAACACTAAAAAGCTTCTTATGTGCACATTGTATTATCAAGAGTGATAATTTGTTGATGAGAGTTTTGTAAGGCATAATTTAAAATGCAGTCGAACCGCGATATAGCGAACCCAGGATATAACGAAACCTCGGTTACAGCGAACCTTTCACATGGTCCCAACTGAAGCCCTATGTTAATAATGTATTTTCATACGTTTACAACGGACAGCAAACTCTAGAGACTCGTTTATATCGAACTGAAAATTTATAAAACTTTAAACTTTTCATTTGCCCAAAGGGACATTCTTTACTAACTGTGCTCAAGTCAACCCAACTTCTACAAGAGTTACCCCTTTTGCATGAAATACTCTGGTTCAGAGACCACATTCCTCGCCTATTGTACCTTTGTCAGAGTCGCTGCTAACCCCATAAGAGGGACGAAGGAACAACAGGGAAGGCTCTTTACAGTTTCTATCTCCCCTCCTCCCCCCGGTGAACACCAGGCCTAGTGTCAACCAGGGAAGGAGGGGGGACTTTCTGGTCAGACGACTCAGGAGCAATCACGTGTTTTCTCTGCCATTTTTGTTTAATTGCTTAGCTTATCATTCTGTGAACTTTGCAGTGATCATGGCTAAAGTTGACAAGCGAAAAACTTTTTCTATCTGAGCAGAAAAGCTTGGAGTGAATGCTTTTTCGCAAAATGAAATCGAACATTTCGAATGTTGTGACGACGATGTCATTACATATGGAGAAGTGAGTGAGGAAGATATCGTGGCATTAGTAAATGAAAAAAAAACTCTATTGTAGATTCGTCTTCAGATATGGAGGAAGAACAAGACGAACCATGGCCTTCAATTGCAGACGTGAAAAAGTTTTGAACAATTTTTTTGCCACAGAAAGCATCAACGAACGTGTTGTGAACCTGTTTAAAATAGTGGATAAAAAAATTGATGAGTTGTATATGAAATCGAAAACTTTTCAACCAAAAATAACATCTTTTTTGAATGTAGTGGATTAGCAAATAAGTGAAAAAAGGTAAATGTTTAGTTTGTTTATTATTGAGTATATTATTTAATTCTTGGTTTGTCCCTAATTACTAATGAAAATATTATGTTATTAATAAGTTTATTATAGAAGTAGTATCTTAGCATGTTAGGACATTTTTCTTTGCAAATACGGATACAGCGAACCTCGGTTAAAAACGAACTTCTGAGTCGGTCCGTTGAAGGTTCGTTATAACGGGGTTTGACTGTAAAATATTTGCTGGAATAAAATGAGGAAAATATAAAGACTGCTTTTCTCTCTAAAATTTTAAATTTCGTCTCTGTATAAACCCAAACCTATCGTTATGCATTGTAAGCACTTTTAGCTTACCATTTATACGCATAAAAGAATCCATTTCGGGAATGAAAAAAATTGCTACACTTTTATACTACTAGCACACATCATTTTTAAAAGTAGATAAACGCATGGTCGACTCGAATGAAAGGAGAAGTAACATAAAAAAGACGCATTCAATTTTGATTTATGATATCTTCTGATTTCTAAGATTATTTTCTTTGGCATTAAAGAGAAGAAGAAGAAATAAATAAAAAGGATAAAGACCTTTAAGAGAGAAAATGCAACTGCATTTTTGACCCAAGATCTAGAAGTCTTTGAAAACTCAAATCTTTTCTCCCTTTGTGATTGGAATAAAAAATGACTCGTTCTTTTAAAGAGCCCGACATCATTAAGAATCGCTAAAGAGCTATTTTTGTTAAATATGTCGAATATTATTAAAAATACTGCTCTTTTTATATTTTGAAAGGTCATTGATCTTACGTAACGACTTAGTCGTGATCAGTCACAGGAGAAAAGGCTGACCTTCAGAGAATTGAAATGTTTCTTTTCTATGATGTTTATCATGCTGCGTTGTCGCGATAGTAATTCTTCTTAGGCATTGCCTTGAAAGAGTATTCTAGAACATTATTCGTACCTAAAAAAATAAACATATTGTTGCAGTTCTGAAGGGTTCGTGGATTGAATATACTTGAATAAAGACGGCACAAACAGAAATTTATTTACGGCTGTTATTTAAAAATATTTACAATTGATAAGCAAAACAATCCAGCCTTCAATGCACTACTACAGTTCAAACTAGCTCACTCACAGAGCACGGGAAAAACTCAAAACACTACGCCGCAAATTGGCTTAGATTCTCGGCCAAATTCAGCAGCCTCGCCTCTGTCAAAAACACCGATTATCGTGTGTCACACCCACTCAATGAAAGCACGACAGCAACTGACTTATCGGGGATTGCAAGCGAGGCTGTTATATACTCTCAGGAGACTAAGGAATTTTCTAGAAAAGAGTAGAAATTCCCCGACGCCAAGCCTCCAAATATGTTCAATTTACAGAATTCATAACAATATAAAAAAAAAAATGAAGGAGAATTTCAAATATCGTTCCACTTATTTCTGAAACCATAGGCCTTCTTAATGAAATGAACGAATTTAAAAATGCCACCAGAAATAGAAATTTATACAAATCATTATGAAACAAATATTCAAAGAAATCGCAATATTTGCCTGTCGTTATTATAACATGCATATGCCGCGCTTGTGTTATTATGAATGAATGGATTCTGTAACGACATGAGCGAATTTAAAATTGCCACCAGAAATAGAAATTTATACAAATCATTATGAAACAAATATTCAAAGAAATCGCAATATTTGCCTGTCGTTATTATAACATGCATATGCCGCGCTTGTGTTATTATGAATGAATGGATTCTGTAACGACATGAGCGAATTTAAAAATACCACCAGAAATACAAATTTATACACAATCATCATGGAAACAATCTTGAAAAAGAAATCACGATATTTGCATGCCATCATTAATGCGTGCGAATGTTGCTCTCTTGTTCGTGCAATGTTGGAAAAAAATAGATTCATATAAGGAGACGGATTGGACAATGATTTGAAAACTGGACTTCTCGGGACTTTTGACGGAAACTTTCAATATTTTTTCATTTCCACCTCTCTTCCTCGACATGTTTATTTCCTAAAACACTTACTTCCCAAACTATTTTTGCTTCTTGAAATAGGTACATCAAATTTAGGTGTTAACATTCTTAAAAAATAAAAAGTCCACCTCATTTTTTATGATTTATAACTGCGGATAATATGCAAATAATTAAATATTATTCCCCCGTCGGACTTTAGTTGTAAGATTACAGTTACATAAAGGCGCGTAAAAGTGAAATGAGACACCATAATATTTTAATATTTTCAGAGCTTAATAATCAACTAATTGATTGACTTTAATTAGACTTTAATTTCAAGCAAATAGTGTCATCTAGTGGTGAGTTCGAGAAAGCTTGATTTTAAGATTCTGTAATATTTATAGTAATGAATTATGAAATTTATGAAAGGCTAAAGACTAAAAAAAATATGAAGTATATATATAAAACGCTTTTATTTGTAAACTAAAAGAAAGAAATTATTTTTTGTCGAAAATATGGGCGTGAAAACAAAATCGTGAAAGCATGAGATTACAATATTTAACCGCTCAGTTTCGAAAGTGAGGAGGGACGCGGTGGCCTAGTGGTAAGGTTTCGGCTTCGGGGCCGGAAAGTTCCAGCTCGAAACCCTATCCCATCCAAGACGCGGGTCTGAAGCCCGTTAAATCCGCCGGGGCCAAGAGAGCCAGCCAAAAGCGGGCGCTGCACGGAAACTTGGAGACAAGTGTGTCGGCTCAGGCATTATCCTCGTTCTCTGACCACGTCTCAAATTATGAGGCCCATCCCCAAATAGCTCTCACGTTGCCACAAAACGGGACGTAAATATAAATAACCTAATATAAAGTGAGGATGTATATAAATTTTCCTTTTATATTTTTTAAAATCTCGAAGAATGATCTCCTCACTTACGGTTTATTCGATTACAAGTTGTCCTTAAGAGATCCTAGTCCTGTCCTTAAGAGAATGTCTAGACTAATAAACCCGTTTTTTCTTTCTTAAATGTACTTTTTTACAATGTGGAGAGTTAGTTTTCATTATCGATCGTTTCTTTTTCAGCATTGACAACTGAACTTGAGATGACATATGCTTAGAAGATATGTGAATGTTCAATTAAGTAGATTCACTGATGTTTAGTTTCATATGGCAATAAACAAAACAATAAGTTCAAATAAAATAATTAACACAAATAATATAAAAAATAAAAAACAATATGTCTGAAAAGTTAATTTCACGCAAATTTAAAAAAAAAGAAATCTACAAGCTGAAGTACTAACTACCATTACTATCATTTTGTCTTTTCAGAAGTACATCATAATGTTATTCTTAGGCTAATCTCATGCAGTTCAGATGTTTCATTATTTTTTAGTATGATTAAATTGGTCGAAAGAAAAATGATACCATTCTATTGACTGAATTTTCAGGTATATTAATGATTAGCAACAGTTAAGGTGATTAATAAAATGTAATTACAAATCACTAAAATGAGCAATTCGTGAGCTTATATTAAAAATTAGTAACTTAAAATGAATATTTTCATTACACTAGTAAATTATTTTGAATGATTGAAAAAAATGTTTATTCTCTGCCATATATTCTACTTTGGGTTGGAAAAGAAGGTTTATATTACACTGAAGAATGACAAAGATCAGTATCTATTACAGTAAAATTTAATTAGCAGTTTCTACAAAGAATAAACTTCAATTTTCACTCTCATTTCAAACATTTCCAGAAATAACACGGAATAAAACTTCCTCAAGTGACATTATAAAAACTAAATATTTCTTTTAGAGGACGTTGAAACGGTAAAAACTCATATTTGCTTTTGTTCAAGCTTTGCTTCAATTTAACTCCAAAAAATGTAATTTTTAAATAGAAAAACTTGGTGTTTTATTTTAAAATTTTTGTTTTTGTTTTGAATGTTTTAAAAAGTAACGCTCAGATTCTTTCGAATTGACCCTGGTCGTGTGTCCTTTAGGTTTTTCGTATTTTATATTTATATTAATGAAATATAGATATTAAAGGATAATGCCAAAAAATTTCAAATGCACCATAAATCATATATATAAATTTTTATTTTAATTTTTGAACACAATTTTTTGACGACACCTCCCTCACCTTGATGATCCAAGAGGGAACATAAAGCTTTGTTATTTGAAAACTTGTATCAAAGATCAGCTCATAATATCTTTTCAATTTAGAAGATAAGCACTGTATTCTATAGATATTTTGGATGGAACTGATTACTTTCCTCCATTCTCCTTTTGAAATCTGAATTTCTCCTATATGTCCGAATTTGACTTAAAAATCCATGTTTAGAATTTAAGCCAAGGTAAATTATTAGATAGAATATGCCTGCACTGAAAGCTTAGTTTGTATATTAATATTGTGCGTTATGTTTCACTTCATTTCTCTGTGATTTGCAATTATATATATAACTGTTAATCTAATAAGTTCCTTTGGTAGAAGCCGAATTCATATTAGAAAACTGATTCAAAATCTTAAAATCTGCATATGTAAATGAAGTCTGGCTAGGTAATTTGAATTAAAGGCATGACCATACATTTGTGCTGTGTTACAATTTGCAAGATTTAGCAGGCAATCATCTTACCAACTTCAGTGACTATCACCTTTCAGCAGAGAGGAAGTTAGTTAAACTCGATAATACAGCATACTGAATGTAATAAACAATTTCTACAATTGTCTTAGGAATGATCTTAAAAATTTGTTTATCAGAAAAAATTTAAAATACTTAAGATTTTTCCATATCATTTAAATAAAATTAAGAAATGTACTTCTTCTGTAATCGCTTAATTTAAATTTTTAAATTTAATCCAACACTGAAATTCAGGCTTTAAGTTGAAAACTATGTTACTTGCAATATGCGCTTTTTAAGACCGAAAAAATAAAAACAATATGTTTTTATTTCTTGAGTAAATCTCAAAAAGAGATTCTAAGAATCTGTAAAAGTACACATATCATTGTAAAGTCCATAAAGTAGTAAGTTTACTAGACTATGATAAGATATAAATTTAAGGTTTTTATCTTTTATTACCGGAGGTTATTTTAAAAGAAGATTAATATAAGTATTATAAATTATATTTTTCTTGAGCTTTTTTCCAATTAACGTGACCACATAGTCCTTTTAATTAGCAAATATAATCAGTAAATATTCCATGTACTAAGTAATAGTGTGTTTAGACTTATTTTTCTCGTAGAAGAAAATATTCTTTCTGGTTTATAAATATTTAATAAAGGAAAGAACTTGAATGTCAAAAGACAGATTTTTTTTACTTTCTTTCATAGCGTTTGACTGCATCGATTTCAGAAC